>JABTTQ020003010.1:0-285317 GCA_016081115.2 Rehmannia glutinosa
TAAGAGGGAAAAGAATCAATTGGTAGTCAACTTACGAGCAATTGGGCCTGTTTAGTGGCTTATAACAGCACACGCGCCCTTCCCCTCTCGGTGTTGGCCCTTTCTCTTTGCTGAATCCTTCACCCCATCACAACCCTTACTGTCACAATTCAATAATCACACAATCATTAATTGTACTTGTCTAAAGAAATGCATTGAGAATTTATGATGCATAAAACCTTTAACGAGATAGTGCTTTTTCAACTTTCTCAAAATGGAATCTATTGCAAACTTATGTCATGGTCCCTTACTTCGACATCATACAAATATCCATTTTGATATTTTTAGATACTTTTTTCAGACCTATTGTCGATACTAATTAGAAGTCAAAAACTTGTATTCACTTTACAGATATTATGCATGGATCATGGCAAATTTTTCATAACAACACAACAATACTTCCAAATAATGAAATTAATTGAAATAGAATAAGAACTAAGTAAAAATACAGCTTAAATTTTGAACTTTTACAAATACTTTGGTTGGTTATCTTATTCACATTGTATATATTTTGTAGCTATTAACTTTGTGATCATATATATATATATATATATATATATAATCACTCTAGTAATGAAGAGATGATGAATATTACCTGTTACTCCATTGATCAGAACCTCCAAGCTTCTCTTTTTTTTTTGCATAATTTTGCTGAATGAACATTATTTCTGTGATTGCTTAAACACATGTTCGAAAAATTTCCACTCTGCTTTTTATTGGTCATCACCACAGCTGAATCCTTAGTATCAACACCACCACAAGTGATCAAATTCGAAATAAATGCGACGCCCCATTGGAACAGCTCGCCGTGACACTCTTTTCATTAACTTTTGTCGGCCTTCCTCTTGTTTTCCTTATTCTTGTTATTTAGGACAACCGTGCATGACGAGTCGAAGAGCTTGCTTCTGATTGGTTGATTGTTTCTGATTTTTTTGTCTAGTTGATCATGTTTTGTCCTGAGTCATCATCTGTTAATGTGGATGTTTGTGAACCAAAAGTTGGGGATGACTCTTTGATTTTGGATGATGGTTTTGTTGAGATATTTATTATTGATGAGGTGTCTGATGAATGGCTTTGGAGAGATGATTGGTCTTTTTGTTGCATGGGAATTTCTTGATCAGGGTATGAAAAGTCTGTCACATGGTAAAAAAACCACAGCAACTCAGAAACCAGAATGTAAGCAAATTACTTCACATATTAATTGATGTGATAATTACAAAAAGACCCTGAGGTTTGTGGTATTTACAAAAAAACTCAGAAGTTACAAATTTACAGAAACCCTTTTTGAGGTTTGATTTTTGTCTTATGTTTTTAACATTTCAAATACCCCCTTACATTTAAGACGGAATAAAGTTGAAGGAGGTTTATGTAATTTTGAAACATCTCTAGGTTGTTTTTGCATATACCCCAAATCTCAAGGTTTCTTTTTTGTTTATTATCCCTAAGTTGATTGGTAAAGTGATATAAGCTTGATTTTTACCTGTGTTGTTAGTGGTGGAAGAAATTTCTGAGCCTTGGAGGACATATTCATTGTCTGAGATTGGAGTAACAAGATCATCATCCACTAAGTCTTGCCAGACATACCCTGTCTTATACCTCCTGCATTAAAATATATACCTCTTCATTGGAATAAATAAATTGAAAATATTCATAGACAGTTACGTAAGAGAAGCTTAAATTTCAAGAAAGATTCCTTTTTCAAATACTAATCATGAATTTTCAACATATAATTAATATAATTCAGAGTATATAAATGAATATATAGTAACTGTAGAATTTAAATAAATAAAATACTCATAAAATCCAAATTCTTTCCATGCAATCATTAGTGTTAAATGATAATGGAATCATAATTAATGCAAAGAATTTCTTAGTAATTCATGTACCACTTGGTTGAGCTTATTGCATATGACTTCAGAAAAGGTAAAAAAGAAATTAGTACTGAACCATTTTTCTTATTAAAATGCAAAAATTTTCATGGGGTAAATCCATAAATGTAATATTATATATACCTCTTGTATGACCAAGCAAATGATTCTGGCATGTCTTTTCCACGCAATTCTCCCAACCATCTTTTGATGTCTATTGTACGATAAATTCACACGAATAAGATATAAACACACACAAAGACAAATCTATGGTTGTGAAAATTAAGAAGATAAAGATGTGCAAACCTCGTAATCTAACACCACTGTTAGAGAGATGGTGGACTCTAATGAGATGAGGATGATCGGTACAGCCCTTTCGACTAAGAAAATATACGATGTGAAGTCGTCTCACCTCTGCACCACTTTGTTTCTCCATTAATCTTCTGTTATAAGAGGACACAAAAGAAAGGAGAAAATCCAAATAAATTTACTGTTTTGGAACAAAATGGAAACACAAGAACAATAAGTGAGATTTTGTTCTATGCATCAATATATTTATATATTTCTTGTGTAGAAGAAAAACCAATAAAATTCTTACATAAATGGAAATAATGATTGGGGTTCATAAGAGCCCAAACTATGTAATAGTACTTTTAGTTTGCTTTCTTGCTGCGTACAAACATAGAGAGATACAGTTATATTATATATTATGATTTTTTGGTGATTATATATGTAACTATAGAGACTATAAAAAGGGAAAACTTGGTCTTTTTAATCTGGTTTCCCGCGATACGTTGAATGTGTGTGGTTATTTATGTTTGGCAGCCTTTGACTGTGTGTATAGTTAAGCATTATTTACTGTTACTAAGAAATATAATAGGGCAATAAATTGGTAAAATAAGTTTCTTGGGATAGTAGAGAGACTAATCATCGGCATTTTGAATTGCTAATTTGGGTAAATTGCAATTTTATTCTACAGGGGTTGACAAAAATAGTCTTACACAGATCACAATTTGCAAACGAAATCCTCTAACTTTCAAATTGTTCTAGTTTTAGTCATTTGGTCACCGAAAATAAGAAAATTTAATCGGAGCAACCACGTCCACATTTACCATACCCTTTGATATGACAACTATTTTCACTTATGTGGATATTCACCAAGTGAGTTTTGTTTCTTTAATTTTCATTCCAATGAACATGTCGACTCACTTGGAGGATGTCCAAATAAACAAAAATTGATTTCCAAATCAAGCGATTCAATTTCAAAAAATGTAGACATATGAATTTTTAGGCTAGATTTTCTTATTTTCGGAGACAAAAAGACTGAAATCGATTTAAAAATTACATGACATTTTTGCTAATTATGATTTCGCAGGATTATTTTTGTTAACCCTATATTTAAACGACAAAAATCACAATTCGCCCTTGCTAATTATGAGTTTTAGTACTATACTTTCGAGCATTAACAGTTTTAGTCCTTATCACACATAGCTAATTTATCTAGATAAACCCGGATTTTATAGAATAAAAGATTCACATTTTCCGACACCTATTTAGTTTAGTTCGTATTGTTACACAAACTTAGATCTAGTCTCTATTCGAGGTTTTAATATGATTGTTCCAATATGTTATCTTGTCCTCGTGTTCAGGCATACATCGTCAAAATTTGACGATATGTCAAACCGATGACGAATCCAGGATTTTTTTGAAATTGGGGTACTATAGATTTTAAAAAATGTGCATATAAATATTGTTAATTATTTAAAGTCATAGTACAAAATAGTTTTGAAATTTTGTAAAAGTTGTTTATGTAACCGTACATGAAAAATTAATACACATATATAAAAGAAATAATTAGAATAAATAAGAAAACAAAGATACAACAAAACACAATTTTGGTAACAATATTATCAATATTATTAGATTTTTGTTTTTTAATATTTTTAGCCAGAGTTTTGACTTTTGTCATGGTTTATTTATTCAAGTTGCTAAGTCAATCTTTTAATATTTGAAATTTTATTGTGGGGATTTGTATTGTTTTATTTGAATTTTCTAATTCTCTTTCTACTTTTTGTAAAAATAGGGTACAAGTTTATTATTAATTTTTTTCTTTACCAAAAAATATAGTTGAATTTTTTCGCTTCAATCGACGTAGATCTCGCCATCGCCTATAAGGTAGACATCTTGGACAATTGTCCGGATCCATTTTCTCGCAGAAAATTATCCCACCAATTGTTAATTACATAAATATAGTAAATATAACTAAAAGTTCTTAATAAACCTGGCTCGATACCATTTTGAAAGCAAAACACTTAAATCAAATAAGCCATTGATGTGTATAAGGTTATTCTTGGTATTTTGAAAATATTAAATAAACTCGGGGGACTAATTTCGCAACAACTTGAAACTTACAAGACCGAAATTGCTTAGGTGTGAAACATATATGACCAATTTGCAAAAACAATCAAACTTACAAGACTAATTTTGCAAACTCAATACTTATAGACCGAAATTGCAAACTGTCTATAGTTATAGGACTAATTTTGCAATTTTCCTTTACCAAAAGCCCAAGGTGGAGACATAATACTTTTTAAGGAAAAGCTAATACTATTGATTTGCCTAATATTACGTCTTTGCTAATATTTTTCAAAGGGACAATTAATACATTTTAGGTGGATTACTAATACTTTTGAGGCAAAAATTAATACTTTTCGGGAGGGCACAATAAAATATTGTTCAAGGGCATCACTAATACTTTTAAGATGTACTAGTACTACTAATACTTTTTCGATGTACTACTAATACTTTCAGTGAAATTGCAAAAATGTCACCGGTCCAGGAGATCCTATGGCGGCGCCATTAATAATACAAAAATGTCACTGGTGCATAAAATCACAAAAACCCAAAGAGTTAGATCCGTCTAACGGAAATTAAAAACTCCTTAAACTGTCGAACCCAAGTCTTTGTCCATATCTAGAGTTGTCAAAGAGAAGACCGAGTCGGGTCAGGCTGAAATTACATCAGACCGCAATCTTTAGACCCAAACCTAGCCTAATCCATGAAAATACGCATGAAAGTCAGGCCGGTCCGACTTTTTGGGCCAAATGGGCCCAGTCTTTTTCGGGCCTCCAAAATTGAAGCCCATGCCGACATATTATCCAGATTGGACCCATTTTCACACCTCTAATCATATCTAATAATCGAAATCAGACCTTTTTGTTCAAATTCCTAAAAAATACAATAGAAATAATATTTATATAGTTTCATATACAAACACAAATGCATATCAATAGAAATTACATATTAATACAAATATTATTACTCTCTCAATAATAATAATAATAATAATAACAATGATAATAAATTAAGAAAAATATCCCAAAAAATCGTCTAACCTTCTAACCATGCGTTGTTGGTGTCGATAAGCTCTGTGATCTTCCATTGACTCCATTTCATAAACTTGCAGCCAAAAATTTTTATATGCAGAATTTGAACTTCAAAACAATCATTTATAATCTCCTCAATTCTCCTCATGTGGTGAACCTGCGGTTAATTAAATTACATAAGTCTGATTTTCCGAACATACAAGACGACTTTTCTACTTGATTTTTCAGATGCTATCATTAACCGGAATCTATTGTCATTTCTGTATGAGAAAACGAACTTTCATTACGTTATATACATTGAAGATATTTAATCATGATTCCAAAAGTTCTTACAGTACAAAAACAAGAATATATAGTTAATACCAAAGTTCATATGTACATAAAATATAGCAAAACTACACAAGGAAAAAAAAGTTAACTAATTATGGCTTATGAATTAACAACTTCTTACATTTGTTTTTTCTGTCTTTCTCCTCCTCCTGATATCCTTTTTCTTGGCCTATTGCAAATCAAACTTCTCACACTCTCAAAATTATCTGATAATTAATACACACAATTAAAAACATCTTATTGAAAAAATGTAGCAGAAATCATGCATATATTTATACCAATAACAAGAGATGATAAAGTCGTTGTTTCAGTTACCTTGTAAATTCATATGATGTTGAAATCTTCACAGAAAACTCCCAAAAGCGTGCGTGCCGTTTCAGCTCTGACTCAAGCGTATTATTGGGAATATATATGTGTATATTATTTATTTAGGACAAGAAAATGGGGGCGAAAAAGACATATAGAGAAGTGGCTGTGGGGCTGAGGATGATTATGAACATACCATCTACCTTAACCATAATTTTGGTTTTATACCATGTTTGGTTTAGTTGTATAATACTTTATAGGATTGAAAATGGCTGATAAGAACAGAGTAACAGCTGCAGGATAAGAATAATCAAGTCAAGGAATAGGAGAAGGTGATCAGCCATTATTTGAGCAGATACGCAAATCCATTTTAGTAATTTAGTATATAATTATTATTAAGTACGAGTCCGTGTGGGGTTCCATGCCCAATTATTGTTCCAAAACAAGAAAACATGATTTGATAATTAGATATTCAACATGCGTTTCTGTTCTGAAATACGGATAATTACAAAAACTACTGGGAATTTTGCCTAATTACAAGAATACTCAGTTATATTTCAAAATTACAAACACCCAATTGACATTTGTTTCTATTTTACGAATTACACCATTAAGGGGTATTTGTAAGACCTTAAGGATGTGTTTGTAATTTTAAAAGATAATTAAAGTTTTTGTAATTAGACTAAACATCAAAGGTTTACTGTAATTACGGATTGCACCCTTGTGAAGATGTGCTCTAAAAAATGTGGTAGGTCTGGGTTTGTTTTTCCACTTAACTAGCTCGCAAATTTGGTTACCAAACATATCCAGGAAAGGTGCAACAAGTTTTTAACTAAATTTCATAATTACTCCAATAAAATGCCTTGACTTCTAGACTCCGCACAAACACGAAACTGTCCCAATAATATTATTGGGCCACTAGCTTGAATACCTTATAAAAGGATCAAAATCAACTCTGTATGCGAATCTATAACTCCCTGGGTCGATTTAGGTCGAACCGGCCCAACTCATACCTTTACTATTTCATAATATAGCTATGGCGAGTCGACGTATATTGGGCCAAAATACTAGGCATCCACCAATAAAAGGTTTTACCCTAGGTACATAAAACTAAATGGGTTAATACAATTTAACGGGTCTTTTCTGTTAGATGGACCTAATCCAACCCAAATTTTTTTTTTTGTAATTTCATGCACCAGTGATATTTTTGTAATATTATGGATGATGTAATAGGATCCGGACCGGTGGCATTTTTGTAATATTAGGAGCCGTTAAAAGTATTAGTTTTTCCTCTGAAAAATATTAGTAGTACATCCGAAAAGTATTAGTAATCCCCTTTAACAATATTTTAGTAGCCCTCATGAGAAATATTGAATTTTCCTCAAAAGTATTAGTAATCCACCTAAAATGTACTAATTGTCATCTTGAAAGGAATTAGACATGTTGATATAATGTTAGGCAACCCGCAAAAGTATTAGTTTTTCCCGTGAAAAGTATTAGTAATTCCCTTGAATAATTCTTTTAGTAATCCTCATGAATAGTATTGATTTTTTCCCGCAAAAATATTAGTATTCCTCCTAAAACGTATTAATAGTCTTATTGAAAAGGATTATGTTTCCAAATAAATACATTTTATTATTTCTCCTGGAAAGTATTAGTAGTCCTCCCAAAAAAGTATTAGTAGCTCTCCTAAAAAGTATTAGCAGTGATGTGGTTGTTGTGATGTTAGTGGTTGTGCGGTTCAATGGGCGGATTGACCACGGGCAGGGTATTTGGATCCGTCTAACGGATCCAATCGATTAGACGGTCTGACAGGAAACTTACCCAAAATAAAAAAGTTTTGGCTTTCATATTAAGCCAAGTCTTCTTAAAAATAAAAACTTGTATGAGACAGTCACACCATGTGATGAAAAAATAAAATATTATTTTTAAGTGTAAAAAGTAAAATTATGTCCGAACATATTTTTAATTGTTCGCATAACGCATTAATTTTTGCCCTAAAAGTTATTTTTCTCATTAAAATATATTAATTTTTGTTTTCATCATCGTCTCATAGGAGACATTGTTTAATTTTAAATAATATTTCATAACATGTTTTAAAATAATTATTACACGTCGTGTATATGTGTATAATAACATTACTAATGAATATGTGGCATATATTAATATTATCTATAACCACCCTAAATAGGCCAATGTTCCCGTAAAAATGTAGAATTTCAACAACACCCTTCAAATGTAAAAATGTAGAGTTCCCAAAACCACCTACGCATCTATACAGTAAAAGAAAAAAGCACCCAACCAAACGTGTGTTCAAAAAAATCCTCAAGCTAATCGGATGCCTCCATCACGTAAAAATCCGGCAAAACACAAAATGCAATTCCTCAAAGTATCACGCAAAAAAAAATGTCAAAATCAGAGATTATCAAAAACACTCGAACGATTCGATCAAAGGGATTCAAATTAACAATTTCATAGTTATCAGGCTACGAGGCCGTAAATCCGCGAAAAACACTGAAAGTTATCACTCGGACAACCGCTACGCCAAACGACCTTTCTCGGTTTACAATTAAGAAATAAGAAATACATCCACTCGGTTTCAAAATCAGAGATTCTCAAAAATACTCGAACGACCACTCGATCAAAGGGATTCAAATTAACAATTTCATAGTTATCAAAGCTACGAGGCCGCAAACCACGAAAAACACTGAAAGTTACCAGTCGGACAACCGCTACGCCAAACAACCTTTCTTGTATACAATTAAGAAATAAGAAATACATCCACTCGGTTTCACACGCCAACAAATTTCTGCCCAAATCTCAGATCTCAAAAACACTCGAACAACCACCCGAGCAAAGGGATTCAATTTAACTATTTCAAAGTTATCGCTACAAGGCCGCAGCCGCAAAAACACCGAAAGTTATCGGTCGGACAACCGCTACGCCAAACCACCTTTCTCAACCTCGAACGGATTTATCGGATGCACGCTATCAAATGGCCCTTGGAATCATCTCTTCTTCATTTTTCCATTTAAATTATGCTAAGTTCACGCCGTTGTGTTGTCTTATTTTACTTATTTGTGTTGTCTTATTTTACTTAGTCCCTCTAATGCCAAACAATGCATACGGACATGAATTCATTCACAAAACTAAATGGTTGTGTGTATATATAATATACACATATGTATGTAAAATAAGTTGTAACCTCATGAAACAATGTTAGTTGATAGTATTGTGAGGGAAAACATTCCTCATAAGACTCGATTTAAGGCAAACTCGTTTGATGGACTTATGTTATAGTGATAACGTTCTCGCTTTCATGCAATTATCACAATTCTTTGTTCGAGAGGTTTGTCATGAAAATGTGAGCATTTTTATGTTCCACCGTAATATATGGATGCACGCACAAAAGTTGAGTCACCAAAATATACATCCTTCGAGATAAGAGGTCCTAATAGAACAAATAGCTGACAAGAAGTAGGAGTTGTTCTGATAAAAGTTCATGCTTTCCAGTCTCATCTAAGTAGCTAGATCAAGATTAGGATCGATGTTTGACTAAGTTTTTAAAATTTAGGGATACTTACAGATACTACACCAGAGGCTTAGCCTTATGATTACAATTTACAAGTAACTCCTATTAACTTTTAAAATTACAAATATTTGCTCAAGGTATACAAACACTCACTTGAGGTTTGTATCCAAGTGATTGTCCGTGGAAGATATTAAGTTTGAGCTATCTACTTTTACTAATTTTGGTTTAATAAAAGCCATATTATTGAGTACATTTAAGCTATGTTTTCTCATTTTTTCCATATATTACTCATGATGGGAATCATGTGAGTCATCCCTTTTCTTTCATTTAAGTCGTGTTTTCTCATAACTTGAGTTGGATAAAATGCCATATATAGTTCCCCTGTTGTGTACCATTTGCTACCCCCCGCTCTTCAAAAGGCACGAGGGATTAATGAGCCTCGTGTGAGATGCACCTTTAACAACTATGGTAATTCGACACGTACCAAATACTTAATTTACAGATACATGTATGAAAGTGTCTAGATGTGCACTTTGCCATCTTGAAATGGCGTAATTGGTTTGGGATATGGGATGCTCATATCACATCTTGCAACTTTGTTGCATGTCCGATCTCCGAGGTTGCTTTTAGTGCTATACTATTTCTCAAGTTGTTCCAATGACGTGAGATTGTTAGGTTGTGAGTATTGTGTATAACAAGCACGCCTTAAAGAGCAAAGATTACAAAAAAAAAAACCAATAGTTGTAAAAAAGGTACAATTTGAATTGCATGCTTGGGTTTTAGCCTTTAAATGATTAATGAAACTTTGGCCATGTAATCAATTTCTGATTGAACTCAAAATATATTTTGAATTTGAATTCAAAATATATATAGAACTCTTTACATGTTCTTTTTTGGAATAGATTTTAAATTATTATTTTAAAATTATTTAATATTTAGTACTCAAATATTTTTTCCTTTTGTATGAGCTTCCTAATTATGTATATTTTTTTAGTGAAATCCTACTTTATTTTATCACGCTACCTCTTGAATGTCTTTTTCTAGAAGAAACATTTAAGCCTATAGATCCGATGTTCTATGTTTTACTTTCTATGATTTTATATATCAACAAAAATAAGGCTTTAATTCCCAATAATAAAAAGGCAATACTCGATTAGTCTTAAATGATTTTTTAAGAGAATAGAGACATTCATTCACAGACCTACCACCATTCCCTAAGGATGAGGAAGCAATTTTCGAAATATTTTCTTACATTCCACTGAATATTAGTTTAAACTTAGTTCGGTTGCATTTCAGGACTTAATTAACGACAGAGCAACAACCTTTCGCATTGTTGGAGATATTAGCTAACATGTATCGAAGACCCACCGTTTCAAATTTATCGTCGGGTAAGTTAATTAAAATATCTTTCTACCTATTTAAAATTTAAAAGTTACTATCAAGTAGTTTCATCATTCAAGATATATGTATGACACTAATATAAAATATTTTAAATATTTTATATACGAAATGAGACATATATCGACAAAGAAATCGTGAAAAGATGAAGAAAAATATGACAATCTCAATACTATTGAAGCAAGAATATTTTGAAAAGGCGAAGAGAAAAGAAGAAAAAGAAACTCACAGACACGTGTATTGTTAAAGACCAAAATGCATGTGACTCGAGAAGGTTAGAATATAATACAAAATAATTCATTAATTATAACATATTAAATCAAGTTTTATCATTTTTATATTTATATATTTGATATTTGTTTCTTTTAGGCTCAATAATTGGTGGACCGATATGTTTGAAGATACATGAGTTACAAAAATGCACAATTACATACACTTTGTGGTCTTTATAAGATTTGAGTATGAGCCTCCGACATTTTGTTGTGATAATGGGAAAAATAAAGTAGCACCCATTGAGGTTCCCGATGAATTGTATGAGTTGTTTAATTCTCAATCCGAAGAGACCATCCATTTCCGATCAAATATTCGTCTATTCAATTGCATATTTGCTTCTACATCATTTGGAGTAAAATTTGATAAAGAACTTGCATCTGCAAGGCGAGGAGTTTATACTTTTAGAGCGCGAGGAATGGTGTATCATGATCTTCCAGGTTTGGTACCCAATGAATATGGTCCTGGATATTTTCAATTATATTTTGTGGAAACACAAAATGAGCTCACAAATAGATTGAACATATTTGAGAATTCCCTTTTATCTGAAGCTACTGTGAATAAACTCATGAGAGTTTTAGAGATAAATCCATATGCAAAAGTCTTTAGAAGATTAAGGGATTATCCATCGATGGACGATGTCCAACTACATATCTCAAAAGATGTGAAATTAGATCAACGAGTATATAATTCTCCAACTGCTGATCAAGTTGCGGCAATATGGGTTGAAGAAAATAATGAACACCTTCCATTTGAACGAAACATTGTGGTTCATGCACATTCAGGAGATAGACATAGAATCAAGATTAACATGGATTTTCAATATCCACTTTTTTTCCTAAAGGAGAAACAAGATGGCATCAAAATATTAACAAGCTTGTTATAAACAAAACATATATACAAGAACAAGGTACATAACTACTTATTCGTGATAGTAATTAAATATCATTCAAAATAACAATAAACTATATTATATATATGTATACAATAGTAAATAAATAGTACGAACATTGCTTCATTTTTTAAGAAATTTCATTAAATTATGTTTCAGGTAGTAGTCGAGTTATTGATCACATCTCTTCGATACCAAGAATTTCTTCTCCGAACGATATTCTCTCTCATGAATCTAAATGTATGTAAATTTTAAAAGTTTTAATCTATGTCTTCATGCATATAATCGTCAAAAGTTTGAATATATGGAATTTATTGGCCATTCGTATTTAAAAATATTCTTGAAAAGAGATCACACTTATAGAAGGTTATATATATAATTTTGTAAACATAACAATACTTTTTAATTAGAATTAATTTATTATTGTTTCAAGTAATTCTAAATATTATTTTATTTTACTTATTTGTAGTTGTCAACAAAGAAAGTAATAAAAAGGTATCATGCAGAGAATATAGTTGCTATAAGACTATAAATTAGAAATAGAAGAGAGTCAACACTTCTCCTTGGCTGGAAGACTATTGCAACAATATATTGTCGACATGTACATAAAACTAGAAACAACGAGATTAGACTAATACCGCCA
Organism: Rehmannia glutinosa; assembly: GCA_016081115.2. NCBI lineage: Eukaryota > Viridiplantae > Streptophyta > Magnoliopsida > Lamiales > Orobanchaceae > Rehmannia > Rehmannia glutinosa. The sequence goes on from JABTTQ020003010.1 coordinate 12,665, forward strand.
AAATCAATCAAGCATGAGAGCTGAATCGTATCAAGGAATTATGGATAGTGTCATGAAAGGAGAAACTAGAGGAAGTGAAGTTGGCGGAGAATTGCTCTTCCAAAGATCATTTATTGGGGGCCAAGAGATATGTGTCGTAGATATCTTGATGCGTTATCATTGGTGCAAATATTTGAAAAACGGACTTTTTTATTACAATTACTTGCAATCCGGAATGGAAAGAGATACAAGATAAATCGTATGAGGGGCAACGAACTCAAGATCGACCATTTGACCTCAAGAGTATTTCGAGCAAAACTACAAGATTTGAAAGATCGGTTGTTTAAGAAGAATATATTTGGAGATGTAGCTGCTCATGTTCACGTAATTGAATTCCAGAAAAGAGAATTGTCTCATGCACATATGTTGATAATTTTGAAGTCTAGGTATAAAATTACCACTCCAGCATTATTTTGATAAGTTTGTTTGTCTTTGAACTTCCCGATCAACAAAAGTATCCTGGACTTTTTGACCTAGTTGTAAGACATATGATGCATGGACCATGCGGAGATAAGAACAAAAATAATTCTTGCATGGTCGACGGAAAGTGCAAATATAGTTATCCACGTGCGTTTGTGAAAGAACAATACAAGGTAAAGATGGATATCCCGTCTACAAAAGAAGGAAAATGGCTCGAACGTTCAAGTTCGAATGCACAACTAGATAATCAGTGGGTGGTACCTTACAATCCATATCTTTTATCACGATATAATTGCCATATCAATTCGAGATATGTTCAAGCGTGACAACAAAGTGAAATATATGTACAAATATATCTACAAGGACATGACAGAGTGACAATTCATATCACCCACTATAATAGTGAAAACGTGATTGACGAAATTAAAGAATTTGAAGATGCTCGGTGGGTATCCGCTCAAGAAGCGGCATGGAGAATATTTGAATTCACCTTTAAATGATATAAGCCCATGATTATTAACTTACCACTACACCTTCCAAATCAACAATGTGTTACTTATGGGCAAATCAAAATTTAGAGAATGTTTTGACTTGGGACCACGTCTCCAAAACAATGCTTACAGAGTACTTTTTTATGTGATCTACAAGTGAAGAAGCTTTAAAATATCTTTATCGCGAATTTCCGAAGCATTATGTATGGGATAAACAAGGTAAATGTTGGAAAGAAAAAAAAAAAGAGATGTAATTGGCCGTATAAATGTTGTGAAACCCAATGAAGGTGAAAGATACTATGAGAAGCTACTTGAATCATGTCCGAGGCCAAAATCCTTCGGAGATTTCTTGTGATAAATAATATACGTTGCTCAAGTTTTAAAGAAGGCACAAAAAAAGGGATTGCTAGTACCATCGAATGCCTCAATGAAGTCATCACTTATCGATGCCAAATGAATGCGCAGACTATTTGCAATTATATGGGTATATTGTGCACCAACGGATGTCAGAACTCTTTGGGATACATACTTTGAGGCAATGTCTGAATATTTCACAAGAGCATCAAATATATCAGTTGAACTACAGGTTGCCAAAACTTTAAAAAGTTTGAACTTCTTCTTGGAAAGTATGGGCAAAAGCATTAGCTTATACAATCTTCCGAGTGTTCTTAATGTTACTGATAATATAGACAATGATCTTCATAGAGAGATACAGGATGAACTGTCAATAAAAATACCACCAAAAGATTACAATGCAGAGGGAATATTGAATCATGAACAACAAAATGCTTTTTCAATGGTCTTAGATTGTGTAAAACAAGGCAAGGGTGACATATTTTTTATTGATGGACCAGGTGGAACAGGAGCAATGTTAGCTCATCTAAGATCCAAAAATCAAATAGAAATTGCAACTGCAACATCTGGAGTTGCTGCTGCAATAATGCCAGGGGGAAGAACATCACATTCACGTTTTAAAATACCAATAGATGTGAATGAATCAAGCCGGTGCAATATGTCGAAACAAAGTGGTGCTGTTGAGCTATTGCGTAGAGCACAATTGATAATATGGGATGAAGTTCCAATGTCAAAACGATGGGCTATCGAGAATGTTGATAAATTATTGAAAGACATAATGGGAAACAATGAAGATTTTGGTGGAAAAGTGGTTGTTTTTGGTGGAGACTTCAGACAAGTTTTACCAGTTGTTCCTAGGGCAACAATCCAACAAACTATTTTTGCAAGCTTGGTCAAATCACCTCTATGGCCTAAAATAAAGAAAATTACTTTGTCAAAGAACATGAGGTCGAAGAATGATCCAAACTTGATAAATTCTTACTTAGGGTTGGAAATGGTGAGGAACCAAGCGATAATGAAGGTTATATCGAATTCGAGAAGAGATGATTATTGAGTATGACTATGAAGATGCCTCAATACAACGACTTATAAAGGCTATTTTCCCAAATTTGAATGAAAATGCCCAATCAAATCATTATATGACAAGTCGAGCAATACTAGCAGCTAAAAACGAGCATGTTGATAGATTGAATGATAAACTAATCTCTATATTTCCGGAGAAGCAAGAACATTTACTTGATTTCAATGAAGCCATTGATGACTCCAACAACTATTACGAAGAGGACTTCTTGAACTCTTTGACTCCAAATGGCTTGCATCCTCATAAGTTGGTACTGAAAAGAAATTGCCCAGTAATGCTTTTGAGAAATTTGGACCCATCAAATGGATTGTGTAATGGGACAAGAATGGTATGTGGGGATTTCAAGAACAATATGATTGATGCAGAGATAGTGTTTGGGCAATATAGTGGAAACCATGTTTTTATACCTAGAATTCCACTTTCACCAGCTAAAAATGAAGGTTATCCGTTTCAATTTAGACGCAAGCAATTCCCAATTAGACTTTGTTTTGCCATGACAATCAATAAAGCTCAGGCCAAACAATTCCAAATGTTGGTGTCTATTTGCCTCAATCGGTGAAATTATATGTTGCTCTCTCCGGAGGAACTTCAATGTCTACAACTAAAGTTGATCAAATCAAATAACACAAACAAGGGAAAAATGTTTAAAAATGTTGTGTACAAACAAGTTTTAAGTCCAGGTATAACTAATTTTTGATTAAGTAATATATTATAAAAGATAAATAGTAACTAACATTTTTTTTTGTTCATGAAAAAGAATATTGAAGATGGACTATTTGCAACACAAGGTTATCATACCTACCAATAAGGGTAGCGTGAGTTACTTTTCTTTCTCCAATCAATTAATTAGATAAAAAAAAAGATTGCTTATGGTGTTCATACTCAACTAGAATAGTTTATTAATCTTTTATATGTAAAGTATATTAGATGATAATTTATTACTTAAATATGACATATAATTATAATTCTTATAAGCATGTTTTTAGGGAGAATCTCTTGGTGAAAGCTATTTTTTTCTATACAGTTCCCCATGAGTTTTCCCAATCTCTAATTTCTTTCTCTTTTGTTTTATGTCTACTAAAGCTTCCAACGAAAGATATTCTGAGTATGGAAGTGGAGGGGAAGAGTCAAGTGAAGAGGAAACTTCTTGGCTGCCGAAGAAAAAGAAAATGGAGACCGTTTAGCAAGTTGTGAGGTTGACCTCATAAGGGTGCAACGCAGAAAAGAAGCTTGCAAAAGAAATTAGACAGATTTAATGTAGTTACAACTTGCAGAGCAAGCACAATCTAATGCTTCTAAAGTAGAGGAAGATGTGAGAGACATTAATCTCTTTCTGTTTTTCGTAGTTCATCACTTCTCATCTTTAGCTCATGTTTCAGATGGAGAAATACACTTCCTTTGCTTCAGAAAGGTAGATTATAGACCTGGGCTGTTGATGTCCTTGGATGAGGCTTATCTGATTTTGGCAATTTTTCTTGATTTATCTCTGTTTTTTCTACTTACATTTGAAAAAGTTAATTTTGGAGAATTACTTCCCACCGGCAGAGTGTCTTGGAGTAGCTGTAACGATTGATTTGGTGAGTGTTATTTCACCAACAGCAGTAACCCAAATTTGGCAAATTCCTTTTTTCCTTATAAGATAGATAATTTTGGGATACAACGTGGTTTTTATATTCTAAAGTACTTTCTCTAGACATTAATATAACTATCACGCACAAAATTGAAACTTTTACCATTAGTCAGAATTAAATGATTTATGTTATTTAGAATCTTTTCATATATATCTGCACCTTATTACTTCTACCCATATGCCTTTTCAATACCAAAAAGTATGATAAGACCTGCTATCTATATACTTCATCATGCAAATAAATTATTTCAATTTATAACATGTAAATGCTTAAGCTGCACAAAATTTGGAAGCCCCAATCCATCATCTTATGCATTCACAGTTCACATATTCCTTGCCTATATTTTTACCCCATGCAATACTTTGAACAATCTAAGTCAGATTCACTTTAAAGAAGAAAAATTTAATCAGGTGATACTTATATTCAACATTTTTGGCAAATTTGCTAGCATAGGTTCAAACTATTTTTAATGAATTAGGTGTGAATCAATATAAAATGAGATATATTGAAAAAAATTCTATGGCTATTGGTAACAACAATATTGATATATGTCATCATAGATTCTCTAAATGCTATCGTCTCCAACTTCGATTACAATGAAATCTCAAAGCCTTTTTGCTATTAGAAAAAAAGATAAGAAAAAAATACTACACTTATTTTTCTACCTTTTTTACTTTTGTTTTGTCAAACATATACAACCGACGAACAAAATTTTATCTCCAAGTTCAAAAATGACCCAATTAGTTGTCCATGACATCAACATTTCGATCAAAATAAGCAATTTTGGTAAAACTAGAATTTTTTTGGCGGAAACCGGACCTAATAACCAAATATTTAAAAATACTGAATTAAAATTAAACTAAATCAAATATACGACAAGATAAGTACAACAATATGTCATGTGATAATGGACATAAAAATAACTATTAAATTCAAATAGCTACTACATTGATAAACTTGTGATAACATTTTGGGTAAATATCCATCAGGTGCTCGAGTATTAAATTATTAAAGGTACGAAATTGATGCAAGAACATTGCCACACTTTTGATGAAGAAAGCAAAGAATTTCTTACAAAAAGGGGACATTAAGACAATCAGAACTGATAGCAAAGGCGAAAAATTGCAGCCAATTCTAACAAGTATAAAACTGAAAAAGGTGACAAAAAGGCATCCCATAATTCCATTTAACTCAAATAGAGAAAGTCATATGCACCAATTTCACAGAGTAAAGCACTAAGCACAAAAACATTTTTCAGATATGATGAGAATCCAGTTACGAAGGATCCGGGCAACACCAAATGCAAGCTATCTGGAGTTCTTGAAGACTATGTAATTGAGTTCTTGAGTTCTTGTATTTATTTAACATAGATTAGGTGTTAATTTCCATTGTTTTAAGTCATTTGAGTGGCCAAGTTGATGTTAGAGGCCAAGTATATTGAGTCTAGAGTCATGTTAGTTAATCATGGGCCGAAAGGAAGCATTGACGATCGAAGAACAAGAGATTGCGTTCAAAAACGTCCAAGCGCGTCAAAAATAATCATGGGTTTAGTATTTTGGCCATAACGTTCTCTAAAAAATTGATATGGAGCTGATTAAAGATGCTATGGAAAGCTAAGAGAAAGGGCTACAATTTTAATGAAGACGTCATGGGCTAATTACGTGAAGCACATGGCCTACCCGTGCTTATTTGCACGGCCGTGTTCGCTGAAGACGTGAGGAACACGGCCAGGCCGTGCTTCTGAAGCACGGCCATGCTTTTTGCCGCGTTTTTTGAGTCTGTTCAGTTTTTCGTTTCCTTTTTGGTTTTTAGTTGATTCCTAGTTGTTTTAGGGTTTGTTTTGAGTCGCCTATGTAAGGCAAACACTTGTTTATATTTTTGATAACAACTTTGATATTGATATTGATTGAGATTTTCTCTCCAACCCTTTGGATTTTTCGAATAGCTTCAAGATTGTTCATCTTGTTGTGAATTCCGACTTATCAAACAAACTTCCGCATTTGTTTGTGGCGTCTACGCATACCGAGGTTCTTGCTTTGCTAAGCAACGGGTCAAGGTTTCCACCAATCTTTAACCGAACTAGTGAAGATCTTGGGTTAACAACATATTGTTGTTGGGTCGTATGCACAATCGTTGTTGCGGTTCACATCAGTTGGTAATCAGAGCCATCTAGCAAGGTTAAGTCTATCCTTGTTCTTTAATATTTGCTATTTTCCAGAATTTCTCATAAACCCTAGTTCTTGAAGGGTACAAAAAAAAATCGAATTGCACAAAAAAATCAGCGGGTAAAGAATCGTAAACCGCGTGCAAAAAAAAAAACGAAAATTCTGGAAAATTCAAAAATTTAAACCCTAGTCTTCAATTTCATCTTATTACGATCCGTTGATTAGCTTGGTAATTTTCTTGGTGTGTTGAGGCATACTTGCGACTGTCTGATTGGTTTATAATCGTGACAAGTGCGGGTACTTGGGAATTGTGAGTTGAGTGATACACGAGTGTATACACATGAGGGAGTGATTTAAACATGACCGACGAAAATCGACAAACAGCAGATTTGGGTGACAAGCTGGATATGGAGGCAATAGCAAACATGGTTAAGAAAATAATGTTTGAGACATACAGGGATCCCAGAGAGGCGCCGAGAATCGAGGAGCCTGCTACTAGGGCGCGGAGGCCGAGGAGGTTCGAGTTAGAGGAGTAGGCAGATGAGATTGATGATTTTGATTCTGAAAGGGAGCAAAATTATAATCCGGGTAGAGGTCGGTGTAGAAATAGGGTGATCGGGGACGTGAGGATAGCAATTTGAGTAACATCAATATACAAATCCCCTCGTTCCAGGGAAAAAGTGATCCGGACGCCTATTTGGATTGGGAGAGGAAGATCGAGAATGTTTTCGACTGCCAAAATTATTCTGAATTGAAAAAGGTTAAATTGGCGTGAACTGAATTCTCGGATTATGCAAGTGTGTGGTGGGATCAATTAATGGTCTCAAGGAGGAGAAGCGGCAAGCGGCCCGTTTCCACGTGGGAGGAGATGAGAAGTTTGATGCAACGTCATTTTATATCAAATCATTATTACAGAGGCGTCTATCAAAGGTTGCAGAGGTTGACACAGGGGTCGAGAAGCGTGGAGGATTATCATAAGGAGATGGAGATGTTGATGGCAAGGGCTAACATAGAAGAGGACCAGGAGGATACGATGGCGAGGTTCATTGCCAAATTAAATACTCCTATAGCAGATGTCGTCGACTTACATCATTGTATCGATCTTGAGGAGATGGTGCACATGGAGGTGAAAATTGAGCAGCAGCTCAAGAGGAGGGGTTTTACATGGCAAAATCCCAACACTAGCACCATTAATTGGGGTTTGAATACTCCTACGATGGATGACACGCGTTTTTCACAATAACCCAAAGTTATGGAGAACAAGACGGACTCGTACAAGGCAAAACCATCAGGTAAATTTGATCCTTCTACTTCACGCACTAGTGACATTGAGTGTTTTAAATGTCATGGGAGGTGTCATAGAGCTAGCGAATTTCCGAATAGAAGAGTGATGGTGATTCTGGCTAATGGTGATGTAGAGTCCGAAAGTGAGGATGATCATGATAATCCGGAATTGGAGGAGGGTCTAGAGGTAGTTAAGCCGGTGAAGGGCGATGTGTTATCACTAGTGTCATGTAGAGTTTTGAATATGCAACCAAAGTTAATTGATTATGAGCAGGAAAAAATATTTTTCACACTAGATGATTAGTTAAGGATAAGGTGTGTAGTATGATCATTGATGGAGGTAGTTGTACAAATGTGGCTAGTGCGAAATTGGTGGAGAAGTTGGAGATTCCTACACTTGAACATCCAGAGCCGTATACACTACAATGGTTCAATGATTGTGGTGAGGTACGAGTTAATAAAAGAGTGTTAGTATCTTTTCAGATTGGGGGTTATAAGGATGAAATATTGCGTGATGTAGTACCAATGCGGGCTTGTCATCTTTTGTTGGGTAGACCATGGCAGTTTTATAGGCGAGTTATGCATGATGGATACACTAATTGCTATACTATTGAGCATGGGCAGAGAAAGTTCATACTTGCATCTCTTACACCTACAGAAATCTATGATGATCATGTGAGGATGATAGTTTGTGAGTCAAAAGAAAAAGAGTGTTCGGCAAATGAGCAAAAGAATGTAATAAAAGCCGGGAAAAATGAGAGCTTGAGTCAAAATACAAATAGAGAGCTTGAGAGTTTGGCCAAGGGTAGTTGTGAGATTCGAGAGATGGCCAAGAAAAAGGAGAGCACAAAATTTGAGTGGGCCAAAAACATGGGGGGAAAGGCCGATAAGGTAAAACAAGAGAGAAAATTTGTGCTTGTGAATAAAATGAGAGACATTAGGCGAGAGTGTTTGAATGCTAAAATATCTGATAATATTTTGTCTAGTTCTATTATTTCTCATGTGCAGGAATTTGGGCCACCGGATGAGTGTGCGTGCCGTTTAACATTTGATCCGGGTGGATTGATATAACTGTTCGATCTTTGGGGGTCCAACATTTGAATTCGAGGTCGAATCCCTTTCAAGAGGAGGGGGATGATGAGAATCCAGTCACGAAGGATCCGGTCAACACCAAACGCAAGCTATCTCGAGTTCTTGAAGACTATGTAATTGAGTTCTAGAGTTCTTGTATTTGTTTATCATAGATTATGTGTTAATCTCCATTGTTTTGAGTCACTTGAGTGGCCAGGTTGATGTTAGAGGCCACATATCTTGAGTTTAGAGTCATGTTAGTTAATCATCGGTCGAAAGGAAGCATTGACGATCGAAGAACAAGAGATTGCGTTCAAAAACGTCCAAGCACGTCAACAATTTTCAGCACTGGCAGAGTTTAGTATTTTGGCCATAACATTCTCTACAAAATTGATATTGAGCTGATTCAAGATGTTGTGGAAAGCTAAGAGAAAGGGCTACAACTTTCATGAAGATGTCATGGGCTAATTACGTGAAGCACATGGCCTAGCCGTGCTTATTTTCACGGCCGTATTCACTGAAGACGTGACGAACACGGCCTGGCCGTGCTTTTTGCCGCATTTTTTGAGTTTGTTCAGTTTTTTGTTTCCTTTTTGGTTTTTGGTTGATTCCTAGTTGGTTTAGGGTTTGTTTTGAGTCGCCTATATGAGGCAAACACTTGTTTATTTTTTTGATAACAACTTTGATATTGATATTGATTGAGATTTTTCTCTCCAACCCTTTGGATTTTTCGAAGAGCTTCAAGATTGTTCATCTTGTTGCGAATTCCGACTTATCAAACAAACTTCCGCATTTATTTGTGGCGTCTATGCATATCGAGGTTCTTGCTTTGCTAAGCAACGGGTCGAAGTTTCCACCAATCTTTAACCGAACTAGTGAAGATCTTGGGTTAACAACATATTGTTGTTGGGTCGTATGCACAATCGTTGTTGCGGTTCACATCAAGATATTATGATGACTCCTCTTATAACCAATTTTCAGATAGTACGACGACTCCTCTAATATGAAAGAAAAGTGAAGAAAAGGATAATTATAAAAACTACCCCTGAGATATGGGCTAATTCAAAAAAACCCACAATTTTTTTAAAATTACAAAAAAAAAAAATATAGTGGTCAATTGGGTAAATGGGCCTCACCCATACGGTTGAGCATAACCATTTCTATTCATATTAATTTTCAAAGAGACACCTCCTTTTAGAAAGGATGTGTCTATTACATTACAAATAATGTGTCTATTACAAGAGAAATATGTTTATTTAAGGAAACAAAAACCTCAAAAATTGTACGTGATTTTGCAGAAACTAAAGAACAGGACAACAACACAAAATAAAGGTGTGATCAATTTAACATAAATTTTGCGTTCCACACTCATGCAATTCATATTCTGTTTTTTCTTAATATTATGTTCTGAACAACCTAAATTTTCCTCATTATAGATTTATTGGCACGTACACAATTCAGATTCTTGAGTTTCAAGTAAGAGTACAACAAGGTAAAATTTGTCCTTAACTTCATATTTTAATGCCTTTGTGTTTTCTCCTTTCCTCCAATTTGTTATTAATTGTACTTGTTTTAGATTCTGCATCAAGATTAGGTTTGTGTATTTCTATTGTCTTCCCAAATTCATAGTTTTGGAATTATTAGTTCTATTTGAGATCGAGAGAGAATTAGAGAAACAATTAGTACTATCACAGAGAAAAGGGAAAAGAAGATGGGGATAAAATTAGGGCTAGAAATACACTAAGGAATATCATTGTTGTGATGAGTAAAATTTTCCCTACCATTGGAGTAATCATTGAAAGGAAAGTTTGAAATGTTAGAAATTTCTGCAAATTATATAGGTGTTTAATTCAAGGAGAAGTTCGAATGAGAGGGATTTCACATCGGTGCAGTCTTTTCTTTTCTTTTTGACCATTTTTCTTAGTTCTCTAATCTAATAATAAATAAAATAATAGAAATAATTACAAAAAAAAAAACAAGTCATATTAAGCCTATTTATAAAAACTCTCTTTATGAATTTACAAATTATTATATCTTTGTTAATACTTAATATTTTCTATTCATTAACATTTTTGGGTTGATATCAACATTTTGTCAAAGTTGATAGGGAGCAAGTGTAATTTATACAAAGAAAGACAACTTTAGGAGATTTGTAATTTATTAATTTAAAGGAATAATTTTTGTAAATAAATTAAATTTTAGTGGTAAATTTTGTAATTTTTAGGTATCTTCGTGTCTTTAGTTTTTACTTTTTATTATGTAGATAAAAAGGTAGATGCATTCACCCCTTAAATTATTTTATCCTTTTGGCACATTACCTCCGTAAATAAATTTTGGACACTTTGTTCCTCAAACTTAATAATTTTGATACTTTACCTCAATTTATATTTCTTGTAGCTATTTACTCTAAAAAAAAATTTAGATCAAATTCTCCTCAGAACATAATCTTTTTTTTTGGAAGCATCCTTAGAACATAAATTGATCTCAAATAGCAACAAAAATGCAATTCGAACCTTCATTAAATTATCCATTTTTCCTTCATTTTAGAATGGTATCCCACCAAGAGAATTGTTGTTTGTCTTTCCCTTCCTCAACTACAAGGGTTTAGAGTCAATTATTTATTTATTTACGGTCTAATTCCGTAAACTAATAATTCCACAATGAGTTTGAGAAATTTATATATTAAACTATATTTTAATGCAGGAAATCAACCAATTGTGTCGATGGATTCAACGATCCCAATAGACTTCTGAGAATAAATCAAAAGTCATTCACCTTACGACTAAAGACTTTAAGAGTCGGATCTCCAACATCTTGTGGCCAGAACTTTTCATCAAAAATTCGCAAAATGATAATGACGGATGAAGAAGTAAGGAAAAATAGAATACATTATTTTGTGTTTAATTATTTATTAAGTCTTAAAGATTATAAACAAAATTGTTGCTTTTTGCAGGGTGTGCAGATTGGAGTTATCATTTTTAATAATGACATTGACTATTTTGTGGGCAAATTTACACCTAATGGCACTTACCTAATTTCAAATCCAAAAGTTAAAAAAGTTAATCCGTTGTTTCCTAATGCTTTTCCGGAAAAGGAATTGGTGTTAAAGAAATATACTGTTGTGAAGGATGCGCTAGACCCTATTGAAGATATGATTGGATATAATTTTGTGGAATTCAAAGATATAAATTTTGAACAACACAAAAATGGAATAGGTATAATTTCTGCCACCCTAACTTATTATATAATTATATTTATATTTAATAGTATTTCAATAACTGTAAATTCTATCATGCAAATGTTTATGGGATCTTACTAAGAGTTAAAGAATGTAGAATGACAGTTAATTCAAGGACCGCGCTGAAGTCTGTGAGGGAAATAACGATCATCAATAATGAGAAATGAAAATATCATAATTTTTAAATCATATATTACATTAACATGTTAATTATAGAAAGTCTTAGCTTTATTCAATTTTCTGAAAATTCAATGTCATTTACACACTTATTGAATGGCTTATTATCTATTGAACAAATATCATCCCATAATTCTTTCTCTTTGGGAAGATCTAGTATCAAATGAAGGAAACACATTGGATGATATGGTTGATCAAAATCCAGTACTTGTTATCACTAATGTCACCCCGAAAAAGTATCTAGGTAATATTTATCGAAGTTTACTTGATTCGTTAAATTATGTCTTTTGTTTTTCTTTTTATTCAAGATGACATAAAACTAGAACAATATTATATGCCTGGATTTCATGTGTATTTTACAAATTATAGTTTTTCTTGATTTGTTTTTATTTCAGGTGAACTACAATCGCAAACTACATCAACATCAATTCTACGGATAAACCCGAACTATAAAGAAAACACTCATCTGAGAAATTGGTATCCTAAATCCAAAAAATATTATAATTTAATGACATTGGTCGAAATTAAAATTAACAAATGTTTTCTAATATTACACAGGTTACTAAAAAATGATAATCCTATCAAATTGCGAGAATTAACAATGCTCCAGAGAATGAAAGCCGCAAAGGAAGTTTGCTCGGACGAAATCATATACAAGGGAGATACATTATCGAGTTCAAGATATATTATTTAATATCATATTTTTAACTAGGACCATTTTGTATATTTTTGGATTATAATTTTCCTTTACCTTTTTTTAATGTATCACTTACAGGATATGTATTACTGTTTTAGAGGAGTTGTTGAAAGAATTGAAAATAAATCTTATGTGTGGTATGACTCATGCAAAAAATGTGTTGCTTCTGTTTTTAAAAGTAAAGACTCTGCGACATGCAACAAATGCAGTGAAGAAAATGTTGAAACAGTACCAAGGTATTAATTGAATTTTAAAATCTTATAGAATTTATTCATTCATCAAATACTAATTATTATTTTTTGAATTGAAGATATCGAATAGTGGTGAGTGTCGTCAAAGACAACCATAATGCAATCATAACTTTGTTCGAGGAAGCAGACACTATATTTATTGGATGCACAGTACAAGAGTATTTAACAACAATTGAACAGGTAAATTATTATGATTTTGCTTGTGATTTTGATTCTAAAACAGTTTATCTGAAACTATTATTATTTATGCCTGCTTGTGATTTTTGATATGTATCATATTAAGTTTTGTTGGGAAAAAGACAATGGTCTTTGCATAGAGGATGAAACTTGTCAGTCTTTTTTCTTTAAATGGTTGAATAAAGATTACAACCAACCTCACAACTCCACATAATCTTGCATGTGGTCTTTTTTAGGGGCAATGACTAATAAAATATTACTATCTAAACACCCTGTCTTGTTAAATACACTTGGTTTCTCCATCTTGGTCATGTGAAAAATAATATACTATTTCACTCACGTACAACAATTAATTTCTAACCACAAATTTAAGGCCAAAATTGTGAAAATACTTGATATTTTGCTTTAATTTATTTTATTTTACTGTCTTCAACTCGTCATGATGCCGACTCAAATTGATATTAATTTTCAAATGGAGATACTATTAAATTTATATATTACATTGTAAATAATTTAGCATCGAAATCCAAAAAGTACGACTAACACGCTTGAATTAATGTGAGTTCAAGAGAAGTTTGAATTTGCAAAAAACCAAAAAAAATAAAATGAAAATCTCATTTTACCCCTATATTCTAATTGAATATCACTTTAACCCCTTGTATTTTTATTTGTATCACTTTACGACTCCAAGGTAAAACATATTGGAACTTTAGATTAATGGGACTATTTAGCCCCTCCCAAAAATTGCATCGTGGCTAAAATTCAGTTCATATGAGTGGATATGATTCAAATGGCTTTAGAATTTTACAATTAAAGGTACATGGACAACTGATGACCTATGTTGAAACTGGTGAGGTTCTTCACAAATTAATCAAGTAATAGTAACAATACAACAATCACAATCAAAAAATTTAACATGTTTATATTTTCATGTCTTTGTTGTCATAGTCAGGCTACATTCAGTTCTTTATGAAGCTATTGTTTAAGTAGATTTCTTATTTCATATAATGATTTAGATTGTTGAATACATGATATCGTCTATTTGTTTGTCTGATATCGTCTTATTTCCTATCGTCTTATCCTAATTATGTCTTATAATTATTACAATTTAATTTCATTAGGGTGAACATGATTCAAAATACTACAGAAGGCTCACGTTGCAAACGTCGTCATTAATTCCGCTTCCTTATTGCTTTAAACAAAAAGTACAAGTGCTAAGTGGAAAAATGAATGTAGTAGCCGAAGGAGTCGAAAAGATCAAAGTCACTATGAATGAGGGCAAGAAGAGAAAGACATTAAGCGCGTCTACAAAACTTGGTGGAACAAAAAAGCGGATGAAATGCATAGAGGAAGCCATAAAAAAACAAGCAAACGCCGGATGAACAAAATGTGAGGGTTGTTGATTTCAAGTGACGATGAAATATTGCAAAGTATGAAGAACAAGAATTCAAAAAAATTGACCGATTAAGTAACAAAAAACCAAGAACACGGCCAAAATCAAACAGAGAAGACTTGATGAAACTTCAAATTGTGACATAATCATCTTTTTTATATGTATTTTCGGTAATTTATCATGATTTGTATTTAGTAAGTTATGTTTTAGGAACAAGTTAACTGGAAAACTGTATTTTTCATAATGATATTTTCAATTTGATTGTCATTTTTTTAACTTTATTATTTTTGCTCACCATTTGTGTTCATGAACATCAAGAATTAAAATTCCAAATTTAATAAATTAAATAAATCATACTAATCACGTGCAACGCACGTGTATCTTACTAGTTAATATAAAAGATTAAACAACACATAAAAAAATCCAACAGCTTTATCACTGGTATCCTGATATTTAATTTTTGCACTTCAATTATGAGACATTAACCTAATCTCTTTACTATGCCGAGAAAAATGTTGTAATAATTGTTGTAACAGAATTACAAAAAATGGAAATACCTTCTACAATGACTTACAATTTAAAAAAAGAAAATTATAACCAAAACTATCACAAGAAAATAAAGAACTATTCTACTGGAATATAATGCAAAACTTGGATATTGGACTGCATATCTTGAAAGCTGAGTCGAGAAATATCCTCATTTGCAAGACCGATACGTTCCGACTAGTGTTTACGATTCGACGTACAATCTTTAACGATGAAATATTTTACGTCTTCTGAATAGAAGCATCTCTAATTGATAAGCCCATTCGCACAAGAAGATGATGAAAACTTGGCTGAACTCAGAAAATGCGAGTGTTTTGTTGTATGTTATTTTATGTTGGTGCAAAAATGTTGCAGTTTTTGTTGTTATAACATATTCTGAAGTAATATGACCTATATATAGGCACAACATCCACCAACCCGTACGAATATGTATACATCCATTTTTGAGTGGCAAAAACTTAGTTGAACCTGGACCTAGGCCCATAGTGCCGAATCATGGCCCAAGCCGAGGTTGGGCCAGGCCGGTAGGCAAGCAAGCGGGTGCACGTGTGTGGCCCACTGGTAGTCATTCATATGTATTATAATTTATCTAAGTTATAACATCTTCTAGTATATGTATACTAGGATAAACAAAGCTCAAAAACCAACGTGGGATAAGGCCCTTCAAGTCACTTCACATAATGTCAATTATTGGGGTCAATTTTGTGTATTAAGTTCTCACTCACTCAAATTTGATTTTGAGAACTTAAATATACTACGATCATCTGCTCGTAACATAAATTAACAATATACCATCTAATTCATACATTAAATTTTTAGCCAATTATGAAAAGTTGGTCAAAGTTGGGTCATTGCCCACTTTATCAAAACCAAATATCTGACAAATCCTCACATGAGTTGAAATTAATGCATGTATGAATGCAGACATACAACCTATTCCTCAAGAGATAATGTTACATCCAGAAAGATATCTTGTGGATCTGAACCTTTGATAATCAATACCATCGGGTATACTAGCCGCCAAGTGGATGTAATGCTTTAAACTATTTTACTGTGATGTATATCAAGTCAATAATATTAACACAATAAAGTCTCATCACCTTCTGTTCTCACATTTCTGTCTGTGTCGACCACATATACCTCTTTGAATTCATAAGTATTATTTTGAAGCGACCCACACTTCTTACTTTAGAGGTGATCTCTTATCCATGTATCATGCAATATGCTATCTCATCGAGGTGTAAGAATCATTAAAAGTCAAAAGACTTAGCCTCACCATAATATTTAGGTGTTTCAACACTTGACTTTGCTTCTAGGGATGAGTTAGAACATTATTTCCTAGTGTTACAACATAATTTTTATAGCTTAGTTTTCCCATTGAACCAAATTCTAAGAATCTTCAGTCATCATTGTTGGGTTACTACTATGATGGTTATTTTACTTTGTTGGCTTTAAGCCCATTCCTTCTTGAAATTTAATCACTCAACTAATCTCGATTCAACCCTTTCTTGAGAGGATCTACCAAATTGTCCTTTGGCTTCATGTAGTCAATTGACATTAGACCGTTTGAGATCAATTGTCTTATGGTATTATGTCTTCGATGAATATATCAAGACTTGCAACTATACATATTACTTTGTGCCCTTCAATAGCCGCTTAACTATGACAATGGATCATCACAGAAGGCACATGATTACTCCAACATGGAATATCTTTAAAAAACTTACAAAGTCACTCTACTTCTTCACCAGCTTTATCAAGAGCTATAAACTCTGATTTCATAGTAGATCGAGCTATATAATTTTGCTTCGTGGACTTCTACGACACAACACCGCCTCTAATGGTGAATATGCATCCACTAATGCAATAGGAATCCTTAAAATTCGAAATCCAACTAGCATCACTATATCCTTCGCATACAATTAGATATCTTGAGTAATATAAGTCATAATCCAAGGTATACTTCAAGTATTTTAACACCCTAGTGAATACTTTCTAATGCTCGTGGCTTGGTTTCTCGTGAACCTACTCATCTATTTACATGATATGCTAAGTCTGGACGTTTATAATTTGTGATGTACACCTGACTGCCTATAATTTGTTAATATTCCAACTGATCCACTAGTTCTACTTTTTAGCTATTAGATTCACATTTAAATTAGTGGGTGTCTTTGACGGTGAACCGTCATAAACATTGAATTTCTTGAGCGCTTCCCTCATATAGTGGGATTGTGACAAGACAATTTCATCATGAGTCTACTAATTTTGATCTTGTAGATCACGTCAGCAGTCCACGTATCCTTAGTGCCAAAGTTTCTCTTTAACATTCTTTTTGTATCCATGATACAATCATGACTACTGCTCATAAGTAACAAATCGTCTACATATTGACATACTATAAGAAATGCATCCGATATACTCACTTAACACCCTCCTTTGATTTTAAATATATTTGAAAACATCATGTTATCAAATTTAAGGTGGTATTGTTCTGGAGCTTGCTTAAGTTAATGCAGTAAGGTAGTGTTGGATCGTGTATTTCCCACGATTTTACTACATGGAAACATTTAATTTATTAAGTATGTTGCCTTTTTAGATTATTTGCTTGTAATATGATTCTTTAAATAAGAAAAGATTGATTGACTCTAATAATATTCTAGATATGAAAAGATAAGATTCTTTATTATTTGAGATCATATTGATAAGGAATGATTCTAGAGTCATACCTTATATGAAATACTTATCCTTTTACTTGTAGATATATTTTTCCATATTTTGTAGGGACTTAGAACGCATATATAAAGAGGGGACGTCCTTCATAATTCGACACACATAGATATACAATAATCAGAGAGAATGTCGAGAGAATTCATAGAGGCCAAGATTTAGAGAGAAGAAATAAACATCGAAGTACTAAACAGTTCAAAATGTTGTTTGAAGTGTTGATGTATCTGCAAAATAATACTTTTGAAGATTGCGATTCTTTGTTTTGTTTTAGTCCATCTTTTATTTTGATTAAAGATCTGAGTGTTTGTATTTATTCTTTTTGGACGAGTTGTTTTAAACATCATTAATTTACTCACAGATAGGAGTTTTAATAGTTATTTCGTACTAGCAACTTGAGTCACACGTTGTTCTGTAAATGATTCAATCAACTAGTGAAGATTTCACCTTGCTGGCACGTGTGCAAGTACTTTTACTTGCAGACAAATTTTATCTCTGGTGTTATTCCATTGCGAGTTGGTATAAGTGTTACTAGTACTTATTACAACACTTTATTCTGTGTGTTTAATCCTTGAATATCTGGGACCTATAAATCTTTCAGGTAGGTTCAATCCAAATTCACACCAAATCTGTCTCAGTTGGGCGAGTTTTCAATTTATAAACGGTTTAGAAAAGGATCTTGATATTTATTTGTAGACCTGCCCTATTTCCATCCTATATGTATGTTGTGTGTATACTCCAGATTATTCCCTCCATCCATTAGAACTATCTTTAGGTATTAGTCTTACTTGGGATATGGCTGTAACATATACGAGGATTATCTAATTCGGGTGTTTCTTTTCCCTTGTTGGTTTTATGCCTTTGGTTAGACTGGAGCTTCGACTAAGACTTAGTAGGGATGGAAGTAGAGTGACAATGTGAAAATTTTCCAATGTATGGGTGGAAATTTGTGCCTCTATTGAGACATAACACTTATGTTATTCATGTTAGATTTCTTAATCCTAATTGACTTTTATTATGCGTGTTTTCGAGTCGATCCAAAGTGACATATATTTTAAAAATCTAAATAACTCAACTTTTTCTATGAGTATATGGGTGGTATGAGTTAATTATGATCCAAATATTATATTTAAATCAACCCTATATACTAAAAGAAAAAACAAATATGACTCATGTCATCACCTCACTAATTTTGGACATGTACTGTCAACTTCTCATTCTCCCAATTCCACATGGCGGCTTCACATTTACCCATGTGATGAACCTATATACAAATATAAAAGATAACAAACTTAAAAGACAACAAATAATCCAAAATGAAGGATTCTATGTACAATATCTTTTAAATTATTATATTATATGTATCAAATAAAATGCATGCAGAAAACAAGCAAGATAGAAAAAAAAAATAGACAAGTAATTGTCACATATTTATTTCTTCTATTTTTCTGATACTTTTCTAAATTTGGATTTTTTTTATATTTCTAATTAGTATTTTGGATCTCCTATAACTATTACAAATAAATTTATGACACTAAATTTTTTATCTTTGGACAAATCCCGTGTAACACATGGGTGTTGTTCTAGTATATTTCTAAAATTCAATCACTATATTAACATCACTAGGAAAATGCAATTTTGGTTCAGTTGCAATTTAATCCGTTAAGTGTTTTTTTTTCCGCTATTACACCATGTAGCTATGATATACTCTTAGTTAAGGACCAAAGTTGCTGGAAAATCGATTTTCACCGGAAAATGCTATGTGCAGAGCACGTGACCAATTTAAAATGATTTTATTAGCCACATTTTAATATATTTTTAGACGCGGCAATGAAGAATAAAGAAAAAGCTAAATAATCAATACCCATGTGGACTCTCAATGGAGGGAAAATAAGTGCAACTTAAGACCATAATGGAGGGGAAAGAACCTTTAAATCACCCGCCTATTTGCAAATAAAATCCCCAAATCAACTTGAAGAACCCTAACCTCCTTCATGTTATATTCCCATACAATTATTGAGGTTAAATTGCTCTTTCACTCCATTATGGGCCTAAGTGGCACTTATTTTCTCTCAATTGAGATGTTCATGTGGGTGTTGATTATTTGTTTTTTTTTGTTTTTCATTAAATATATTAAAATGTGGCTAAAAAGTTCATTTTAAATTGGTCACGTGTATTGCACATGCCATTTCCCAATAATAAATCAATTTTTCAACAACTTTGGTCCTTGAATTGGAGTACGTCTCATAATTACAGGGTGTAATTGCGAAAAAAACACTTAACGAGGCTAAATTGTGCAGATTTCACAATCCTAATTGGCCTATTTATTATGCGTGTTTTTTGAGTCGATCCCTAATGACATATATATTTTAAATTTTAAATAGCTCAACTTTTTCTATGAGTTATATGGGTGGTATGAGTTAATTTTAATCCAAAAATTATATTTAAATATATTTCTAAAATTCAATCACTATACTAACATCATATTAACCAACCGAAAATATTGCAAATTAAAAATGATATTATAATAACAGTATAATTATTATCAAAAAAAAAAATAATAATAACAGTATAATTGGGTCAAATGAGTTAATCATGTCATTAAGCAACATTGTTCATTCATTTTACACCACTGTTTTTGTTATCTTTATTCTATTTTAAGTTATTTCTTGAGTCAACATGGTGGATTCCAAATCAACCACATATATATGCCAAGGATGTGCCATTAAATTCTAAGGTTAAACTCTTCAATGATGGACAGCAGATACAAGAAGAGAACACTAGGACTTTATGAAAGAATGGGTACAATATTACCCAGCTACTTAAACAGTAGCTACAGGCTACACTAGGCAAAGCTGAGCAAACCAATTCAGACCACTATTGTAAAAATTCGAGTTTCATATCTTATTACGGCATAGATAAACTCAATTTCTACATAATATTTTCTTAAAAATATATAAATGTCATGTGTTATAATATTTTTTTCCAAATAAAATTTTAGTTGTAGATGTACTTAATATGTAACTATGGAGTTTTATTAAATTATATTATGAAATACAAATTTATTTTAATAATTAGAATGTAAACAAAAGGATCATTAAATTTGAACATGCATGCACAACAAACTATCAATAGTTTCCTAAGTCCAAATCAGTGAACCCCATATATTGTCCTAATTAAGGATATACTATTGTTGGAGCACTATTTTCCTACTTTGTCAAAAGTGACAAGAAACAATCAACTTCATGTTGACAATCCAACTCCAAATCTTGCCCAAACAGCTGGGCAGCATGTGTTAATACCACATATGCAGAAGTCTCTATATCATCAGTTTCTTTACTCAACTAATCCTATCATTATAATGCCTATAGGTAAGATATCCATTTTTAACTTAACACAAATGTGAGCATTGATGTGTTGAATGACCACATCATATATACGATCCTGAAGGAAATAGTTTTATGATATGATAGATTTTTTTTTTTTTTTATAATAAGGTTGGAAATGGGAGGCTTATTTTTGTAGGTGTAATATAGTATGTAGTGTAAGTGAAGAATGGAGGAACTAAGGCAAAGAGAGGTTTGAACTTTGAAGTAGAAGTTTTATTGTTTGGTCTTTGATTTTGCTTACTTGTCTACAAGAATGCCTCCACATCTATTTATACTAGTCTAAGGAGGCTTCTAGTACTTGTTCTAGATTTTTCTAGTTTTATTTAGCAATTTACATGCTTCTAGATTTGTTCTTCTCTAATCTAGATTTTATATGTTTGTTCTAGATTTTTCTTTTTACTACTACAATTTTCATATGCTAGAATAATCTAGAAATGTGCACCAATTTCTAATACTCCTCCTTGGTGCATATTTCTGTGACTACTATCATATCTCGTAATATCTCAAACTTTCCTCGAGGTAATGCTTTTGTGAAAATATCTGCTAATTGTTCGTCAGTCTTGCAATGCTCCAACTCAATTTCACTGTTTGTTTGCTTTCGCTTCCTAGGATGAAGTGATACTTGATTTTGATGTGTTTAGTTCTTTGTGGAACACGGGATTTTTTGCCATTGCTATAGCGGACTTCATTTCTGTCGCAGTAAAAATTTTTGTAGCCTTTTCTTGTACTTCTCCCATGTCTTCAAGTATGCGCTTCAACCATATTGCTTGTGGTAGTCATTGTTTGCTATATATTAAACCTGGCGATGATTGTCGATCGTTGCTTGCTTTTTTGGATGCCCAAGAAAATATTCGGAACCCAATGTGAATGCATGCGATGTGCTTTTCATGTCGTCGATTGATCCCGCCCATCGCTGTCTCAGTATAGCCTATTAGTTTTGAGTGTCATCGCGATTCATACCAAATACCATAGTTCTTTGTTCCTTCCAGATATCGGAGTACTCGCTTTTTTTGCTCCGTAATGAATTTGACTTGGATTCTGCATTAATCTTGATAGGAAGCTAGTTGCGTACATAATGTCGGTCGAGTTGCGGTTAGATAGAGTAAGCTTCCAATTAGACTTCAAATTGTGAGTTGTCCGCTTCGGTGAGCCATCTTCCTTTTTGAGTGCCTTGTTGTTGTCAAGTGGAGTTGCTACGAGTCTTGCATCCTTCCATCTTGAACCTTTTAAGTAAGCTTTCTGCGTATTTCTTTTGTGAGATAAAGATACCATCTTTTCTTTGATGTATCTCGATACCAAGAAAATAGTGCATCAAACCCAAATCCGTCATCTCGAATGTCTTCATCATGTCTTCTTTGAACTCCATAATCATATTTTCATTGTTTCTGTGAAAATGAGATCATCCACGTATAAAGAGACAATGAGTGTATTGTTCGTACCTTGGGTCTTGATATATAGTGTTGGCTCACTCGCTCCTCCCGAATCCAAGCTCGGTGAAGTAGTCATCAATTCTCGCTATACCAGGCTCATGGGCTTGCTTTAATCCATATGGTGCTTTCTTTAGTCGAGAACTTTATCTTCTTTCCTTGTACCACGAACCCTCGAGGTTGTTCGACGAGATTTCTTCTTCAAGATAACCATTAAGGAATGCAGACTTCACATCGAGTTGATATATCTTCCATTGTTTCCAGCTGCTAATGCAATAAGTGCTCGTATCGTGTCGAGTCGGACTCTTTGGAGCGAAAGTCTCACCGTAGTCGATGCCATATCTTGTTGTGCATATCCTTTTGCAAAAGTCTTGCTTTGTATTTTTGTATGAACCATCCGGGTTAAGTTTTGTCTTATAGACCCACTTAACTCCAATGGCTTCTTTATCTTGCGGAAGATCCGTGAGCTCCCACGTCTCATTTTTCTCGATCATTTTTATTTCTTCCTCCATTGCTTTTACCGGGACTTCTTGTTTAGCATTTGCTTCGTAGCTATACGGCTCCATAATCGTCAAATTGCATGTTTGATATATTTCTCTCGAGCGATCTGGTCCTTTTTGGTGTTGAGTCCGGAGATGTGTCAAGATCTCTAGTTGTTGCTCGTTCGCGCGTCTCTGGCGGATCATTCTTTGGTTTCTTCTTGTTCATGAGTTAGTTTAGGAAGGTTGATACTCCTCTTTTCCACTTGGTTTGTCTCCCAATTGTATGCAAAGCATCTTCATCGAACATTACGTCTCGATCGATGATTAACTTTCTTGTGCTTAAGCTATAGACTCGATAACCTTTGGATTGAGTGCTATAGCCTAAGAATATACATTTTTCATCTTCTCATCCAACTTGCCCCTTTTTGTTGAGGAATATGAACATAGCAGATGCATCCAAATACTCGTAGATGTTTAGCTGATGGTTTTTCCGCTCCAAGCTTCGACCGGTGTCTTGTCTTGTCTGACTTTGGTAGGACATCTATTTAGTAGATAGACTGAAGATTTTTACACTTCTCGCCCAAAAGGATTTGGGAAGACCTTTCTCCATTAGCATAGATCTTGCAGGTCTCCATTCTCGTTCTATTCTTTCTTTTCGAGACGCCATTTTGTTCGTGCGTATCCGATCGTGAGTTGATGCTCCACGCCTTCATCTTCACAAAATTTTGTGAATTGAGTAGAAGTGTATTCTTTTCCACGGTCACTCCTTATTGTTTTGATTTTGTGACCACTTTGCTTTTCGACATATGCCTTGAATTTCTTGAAAATATCGAATACCGCGATTTTTCTCGTAGAAAATAAACCCATGTCATTCTAGTATAATCATCGATAAAGAGTATGAAGTACTGTTTTGTTCATTTGAAGGAGTACGATCGGACCGCAAATGTCCGTGTGTGTACTAGCTCCAATGGATTTTTGGCTCTCCAAGCTTTTAGGATGGAAAAGGTTGCGTGTTGTTTTCGAGCATGCACCCTTCACGACTCCATCAAGCTCTTTGATTGTTGGCAAGTCACGCATCATGTTCTTCCGATTTAGGATCTTTAATCCTTGTAAATTAAAATGTCCGAACCTTCTATGCCATAGCCAAGTATCGTTAACTTAGGCCGTCATTGCGGCGTCGTTTGCATATCTCCATTGGATGGGAAAACATCTATTTTCCCTCATTTTAACTTTTGTAATTACGAGGATTTATCCTTTTATCATAGATTGTGCAAGAATCTCCTCGAAATACAAAGAGTATCCTTTCTCCATCATTTGTCCCACACTAAGTAGATTTTGATCTATTGTAGGGACTAAGAGAACTTCATTAATATATCTCTTACCCTTTTTCGTGTCTATAGCAATAGTGCCTTTGCGATTGCTTCCATATAATCACCATTTCCAATTTTTATCTTTGTACTTATTTTATCAAGTTGGCGAGAAAATACTTTCATTTTTAGTCATGTGGTTGCTACAACCATTGTCCAAATACCAAGTATCTTTGTTTTCTTTGATGCGCCAGCGGACATAAAAGAGATTATTCTCGATTCCGTATTTTCGAGAAATTAGCCTGGTGTCTTTGCTTTAACCGACATGATTTCTCTACATGTCCAAACTTCTTACAATTTTGACATTGTGGTTTTCCTTTAAACCAACAATCTTTCTCCAAGTGACTTTTCCTTTTGCATATACCACATGGAGGAAACTTGTCATTATTATCTGTTGGTTTCCCTTCATTATATTTTCTCCCATTTTTCTTATTTTTTCGAGATCGCATACTTAAATTTGATTGAAATGCATTATCTATGTCTTTTTCGTAACGTCTTTCTAATCTTTTCTCGTGAGCCTCAAGTGATCCCATTAATTCTCAGGAAAGCATGTGATTAATTTTTCTATATCTTTGGATTCTTCAATAGCCGCAATTATGGGATCATATTTTTAAATGCAAGTAATTAAAATTTTGGAAACAATTTTACTTTCGGAAAATTTTCTCCATAGGCTCGTAATTGGTTTACCACTTCATTTACTCTTGAATAATAGTCTTTATGAGTCTCGAGAATCTAACATTTTTAAATTCTCAAACTTCCTTCTCAAAGTTTGAAGTCTAGTAGCACGTACCTTTTCATTGCCTTGAAACTCCTCCCGCAACTTATCCCATGCCTCTTTAGCGTTTTTGCTCCCATGATCCTTGGAAAATATTCGTCCGCAAGCTCATCTCAAGAGCAAGGAGTGCTTGAGAATCCTTCGTTGATTCTCCTTAAATTCCTTCTTTTGTACCGCATGGATAATGTGGAAATATCGTTTGGAATAGTATATCCATTATTAACAATATCCCACAAATCTTGAGCACAAAAGTAGGTCTTCATTTTAATAGACCGTAAATCGTAGTTTTCACCACGAAAAGACTGGAATTGGAATAGATGAGCGGAATGTGTCGGCCATTGTATCGCCCGATAATCGAACAGCTCGATGCCACCAAGGAAATAGTTTTATGATATGATAGATTTTTTTATTTTTATAATAAGGTTGGAAATGGGAGGCTTATTTTTGTAGGTGTAATATAGTATGTAGTGTAAGTGAAGAATGGAGGAACTAAGGCAAAGAGAGGTTTGAACTTTGAAGTAGAAGTTTTATTGTTTGGTCTTTGATTTTGCTTACTTGTCTACAAGAATGCCTCCACATCTATTTATACTAGTCTAAGGAGGCTTCTAGTACTTGTTCTAGATTTTTCTAGTTTCATTTAGCAATTTACATGCTTCTAGATTTGTTCTTCTCTAATCTAGATTTTATATGTTTGTTCTAGATTTTTCTTTTTACTACTACAATTTTCATATGCTAGAATAATCTAGAAATGTGCACCAATTTCTAATAGATCCAATAGTTTAAGCTATTAGAAAGTGAGCAATTTAATATTTAGTAACTCTAACACGCCCCCTCATGTGCAGAGATGGAGTTTCTTATGAAGTCTTGCATGTGAAATATTTTAATGAGTGGCATTGAGATTCGAACTCATGAATTTTTTTGTATGCTCCGACACTAATACCATGTTGAATGTCCACCTGAACATTCAAAAACTTAAGCTATTAAATAAGTTATCATTTAATATTTAGTAAACTCTAACACGTCCCCTCACGTTGAGGTGATTTTTTTTATTTCTTATGAAGCCTTGGGAACATTTAATAGGTGGCGGTGAGATTCGACCTTACGACCTCTTTGTTTGGTCTGATTCTGATACCATATTGAATTATCACCTCATGCAAAAGCTTAAACAACTCCCTCCGTCCCAAATATATAATCCAATTTGATTTTTCATACAGATTAAGAAAAATATTGGAAAATAATGTTAAATATTTACTTGATTTGTCATTATTCAATGAATAGTGTAAATTATAAAAAAGACGTATTACATAGGGGTATAATAGTAAAAGAATGGAAACAGTACTATTAAATATAGAAAGTGCATGGACTATATAATTGGGACATCCAAAAAAAAAAAAAATAGTGCTGGACTATATATATATTTGGGACAGATAAAGTTAAAAAAGTGAGTCATTTAATATTTAGTAACTCTAACATGATGTCTTGGCCTTACTTCTTCCAGTATTCTGTTGAATTATCACCGAAAAACAAAAAAAAATTTAAAAAAAAAATGTGATTTTGATTTCCAACAATTAGTGGAATGTGGAGTAGGTAATTTATGTTCAGTGCTGCAAGTTAAGCAGCACAGCTGCATTAGCTTAAGCTTCTCATCTTTCCTCTCTGTCCTTTAACTGCACTAATAAATTTGACTTTCTACCATTCAATTTGAAAATTCACAAATTTCAACTTTCTTGCACTCAATCACTTAACATTTTTTTAACAAATTCTCTTCCAGAGAGCTCCTTAACTGGCTTATAAAAACCCACCCACCATATATCAACTCAAACATTAAACCATCTCAAACTTGTGAGTTAATTTAACAATGGCATTTTCAACCCCAGCAATTCGCTTTCTGGCTGCAGCTTTTGCGGTTATTCTCTTAGTTTCACCGACGGCTGCGATTACATGCAGCGACGTGATCAAGGATCTGAGGCCGTGCGTTAACTATCTCAAGAGTGGGAGTGGCACACCGCCGTCTGATTGCTGTACCGGCGCGTCGAGTCTTGCGTCGGCTGCCACGTCGACAGCCGACAAGCAGACAGCCTGCACCTGTCTGAAGAATGCTGCGAAGAGCATTAATCCTAAACCTGAGCTTGCAAAATCTCTTGCAGGGAATTGTGGGATTTCATTGCCATTTGAAGTCTCACCCACTGTTGATTGCTCCAAGTACTCATTTTTAACATTGCCATTATAAAAATTAATTAGTTTCTTAAATTATATAATTGACTAATAAAGTTTTCGTTTTCTCTATTGTTTTTCTCATTGCAGGATCAGTTAAAATTAAATGGTACGTAGGAACTGAGGATGTGGAGTGCTTTTTCTGTCGTATGTTGGTTGAAACAAGAATACGTGTAATAAGCTCGGATCTTTAATTTGTTGTGATTTGAGGAGTTGTTTAATATTGAGTTTCTACTATGTATTAATGTATGGTATTTTAATTGTGTCGAATAAAATGTAACTTCTCTGTGGAGGAAGTTTGTTCTGACTTATGAGAGAATTTGTATGTGTTCTTCGATGCTATTGTTTATGCATGTTAAGTACTATATATAATGTGTCTCTTATATATGTTCTTAAAGAAATTAAACCTTGTGTTTTCTTTAACTGTCATGACCTTTTTTTTTAGTAAATTCTGGAATGGGTGGGAAATCATGATAGGGGTGGGTGTGATCGAATCGAAACCCAGATAAAAACTTTGGAAATTTAAGATTAAACCACTTGCGTCACATTTGATCCCCTAATTGTCGTCACTGTGATTCATCGGGATACCAATTTTCCAGTAATCATAGCTTCATTAGAGTTGAGCCCAATTCGTTGAAGATTTTGACATGACGTCATCAGCATTGTTAATCACAATCAAAGGGATATAGTCATCATAATATATCAACACAAATTAACAAGGGTTGGGTTGTCGTTGACATTAACCATTAAAAGTTCTATTGTTGAGAAAGAAAAAGATCACTACAAGACTACTAGATAGTACTTTCCTGGGACATATATAATTAAACCCCATGTATAATTTCTAAATTGAAGATAAATTGAGAGATATTAAAGAATCCCCGGCCCTTTCCACCCTCAAATATATACTCCCTCCGTCCCAAATATACAGTTCAGTTTGATTTTTAATACAGATATTAAGAAAAATATTGGAAATTACAAATATGTTAAATATTTACTTGATTTGTCCTTATTTAATGAGTAGTGTAATTATCAAATGCATATTAAATAGGGTTATAATAGTAAAATACTATTAATTGGGACATCCCAAAAAAAATAATGGGCTATATATTTGGAACGGATGGAGTATTTTTTTAGTGTTTCCACCCGTATTAAAGTAGCTTGAACCTCGAGATGAATGATGATGCATTAAAAAACAATTAATGCATCCTGTTAAGTGGAAATTTGATCCCTATGTTAATAGGTTCAGATTTTCTGTTTCATTTTCGGTTTCATCGTCTGGATGAATGATATGTGTAGATATATTAAAACAATTAACAACGTATATTTATCTAAATGACACATTTTATTCATCCAGTTATGTGAAACAGAAAGTGGAACATGAAACTGGTACCTATGTGAACCTCATCATCTTAATTATACACGTAACATTCTCCTGCTTTATTAAAATACTATATGATACATTACACAAATCATGTATGATATTAAAGACACCTTCTATCGCATGATCACCATATATCACGTGTGCAATTATGAAACCATCTTCTACACGTGACATCCATCCAATATGGTTAGAGTACAAAATGAATAAGAAATGGAATAGATGATCTTGTGCGTGCGTTGATCAATAATGCATTATCCATACCTATATCACTACTACAAAAAAGCTGATAGACACCGGTTTTAAACCGGTGTCTATTAGCAAACCAACCGTGTTAAAGCCACTTGGTGTTAAAAGTCTGAACTTTTTGACACCGGTTTAAAACCGTGTCTTTTCATTCAATTACACGGTTTTAAACCGGTGTCTATTAGTAAAACAATCGGTGTTAAAGCCACCTGGTGTTAAAAGTCTGAACTTTTTGACACCGGTTTAAAACCGATGTCGTTGCCTTGAAAGACACCGGTTTTAAACCGGTGTCTATTAGTAAAACAACTGGTGTTAAAACCACTGGTGTTAAAAGTCTGAACTTTTTGACACCGATTTAAAACCGGTGTCGTTTCCTTGATGTTAAAAGTTTATGTCAAACCGGTGTCTTTTGATGAATAGAAACCGCATCAAAACACCGGTTTTAAACCGGTGTCGTTTAATTCAAAGACATCGCATCAAAACGGATGTCTTAATGTTTTCAGAAGCATTTTTAAAATGATTTACGCAAAAACACCGGTCGAAATCTGCAAAAAAATCCATATAAATAAACAATTCATTATAAACTCCAATTCTAGCAACCATCATAATTTACTACCAATTAAACATGAAATCCATTAGTACTAAAGTCACCAATAGCCAAAATCCAACAAAGAGTACTAGTAGCGTAATTTCCTTTCGATAAAACAACTATAAATTCATAATCCAATTAATTCCATCAACCAACAAAAAGACTATATAATTCAACTACAGGCAACAAAATCCATAACATCAACATAGCTCATGTCATTCAAGCTTTTAAAAATGTCCAAGCTTCTCCGTATGATCAACATATACCAAAAGTGGTGGGAGTTTGGATATCAAGTTCAGACATGAAACTTGGTTGATGCAGCAAATGTGAATAAGAGAACAAGATTTCCTCAGAATTGATTTGATTGCTCGGACCTGATCAAAAGATGGTGAAAAAGCATCAATAATTAGCATATATCATCAAAAAGTAAAGGCTGAAATTTTAGAGCAACCAAAGAGAATTATTTTAAAAATGTACCTGTACCAGTATGAAAAGTGCTCTCAGCCTTTATTTGGTTGCTCAAGCAAATCCCCATCAAGAATCCCAAAAAACTACAATCTGCTGCTCAGGGACCAACAAAATCTGAGGAACAGAAAAAGAATCAAATTTTTTTTAAAGGAAACAGAGAAATCAAGCCACTGATAAAAAAATATGAACAAAGGACAATCAGCATGTGCCGCAAAAATCATGCAAAAATCTTTTCTTTGAAAAAATAATTAAATGTCAACAAATATCAGAAAAGCATTCAAGAATCAAGAATTTAATAACAGACAGAACCCAAAAGCCAAAAAATCTAATGAGAAACACAAGAAACTTACTTTCAGATGTTATTTTTGTAGGTACATTTTGTCCTTTTTCAAATATGAACAGGTACATTTTCAAACTGAAGCTGAAAGGGTTACTAAAATGACAAATCTCCTTATTGCCCTTCTCCTTAAAACATACCTCTGCGAAACTTCAGATACAAATGATGCTTCATTTAATCTATAGAATGTACTAAATTTCTGTTGTGTACTTTTTTCCTTAGGATGAAGAAGTTACAATCAGAAAAAGGAAGCAAAAGAGTGATTTACGCGAACTGCATCGTGTATATCGGGTGTACAAGGACTACATAATTAAAGATGGTGGATAATATACTTTGGAAACTAGGTGATTAATTTGACTAGACACCCTGTTGGTACCTTAATGGGTATAAATTATCCAGAAATATTTACTCATAGCATGCATATTGTTATTGATTCTTCTTACAGAGAAAAGTTGATCAAAGCGCGTGCCATTGCATCTGTTTTATTTGAAGTACTAAGTACAGTTACTTCAGCAGCAGGTTCCCAGGTCTTCTTGCGTCTCCTTTTGCCTTATCAATTTTCCATTGCTCTATAATTTTTTTTTTTTTTTTTTTTTTTTGTTAAATATATAACCATTGTCTTGAGGTGAAATTTTTATTCCCGAATAGGCCCTGGCTGAGATTGACCATTCAAGATCTGAATTCTATGTGCCTTATAACTGAAAATTGCTTGAACTGCTTGTAGAAACACAAGAAACTAAACCACCTTAAACAGAGCACACAGAGAGATAAAAATGTGAACCCATATGCATATTCCACACTTCTATGCAAGAAGAAAAATAGAAAAAGGTCAGATTGGAGCTATGAACTCATCAAGCTCAGATTCTATATGCCCATTTTATTTCAGATTCTATACCAAAAAACCCCACAAACACACATAAGAGCTGATTACAACTTCCAAAACTCATAACAAATGCAAAGGTCACACCTACAAAAAGGTCACGGCCCATAATTAATACACACACATGCAAAGGCCACACTTACAAAAAGCTCACAGCCCATACAAAAAGCACAAATATGTAATGTTGGTTCATAGCATCAATCCCGAAATCTAAAAGCACAAATCAAAAAGCAGTATTCCCAAAAGAGAAACAAGAAAGAGCCACAGCACACCATACAAGAGCCACATTGATGCATATAAGGTCATGCAATCATAACGGTGAGAAAAATTCCATGTAAAAATTACCTACCTCAAAACTAAAATCACAGCTATTCAAACATGTGATCTTGTACGCATCTAGCCCACTCCAAACGCACTTCATCAATTTCAGCTTTAGAGTACTTCGTATTTAGCTTTGTACGACCTCTAGTTGATTGTGTATCTTGATATTCGACATCCATGTCCTCGTCACCCTCTTGCGTAGAAACAGATGTATTTTTTTCCTTACCTTTCTGAGCACAATCACGCTGAAACTTCTTGTTTTCTGTGACCTTATCACTGTCATTGTGTCCATTTTTTAACTTTTACGAGCCATGGAGCCCAAACCTATGGAACACAAATATTAAAATCAAATATTGCAGTCTTATATTAAAAGCAAATATGATTATTACTATCAGAAAGAAAATATTTTATTTAGAACATATAGTAGGAAAGAATAATTACCAGAGAGCAAATCAGCAAGACTGCCCATGGGATAATAATCACACACCACAAACTTAATCCTCTTTGCATACAAATAAGCAGTCACAGGCACCAAATACTCTTGGTCCTGTTTTAGAATGACCCTGGCCTAAACTCATTTTGTTTCCATTAATTTCAACATGTCTGTAAACTGTTTGCATTGGTTGTTCTTTTTTTTTTTTTTATTATCTACTTCCAGGCAAGAAAGGCTTTGAATGCATTGCAAGGATTAGTGAAGCTACAGGCATTGGTAAGAGGTCATTTGGTGAGGAAACAAGCCACAGCTACACTTAGATGCATGCAGGCACTGGTTACTGTTTTCTTGATCCAAGGCAATATAATCACAGAAAATCTACACAGGAATATAGGTTAGGCAACCAAATCAAGTAAGTATTACTGTTTTCTTGATCAATTCCACACAAATTATAAAATAAAACTCGCAGATCTGTAATATGAAATTTCTCACTGATTTTAACCTTAATTGGAAAAATTGAATTGAGATTTCACCTAAGTCCAATTCAGTTCTCAATACTTGTACTGTTTTAAGGCTTTCTTTGTTTTCTCATGCAAAATTTCCATTGATCCAACATCTGGAATCAGAACAATGGCAACAGTAAACATAAAATTGCAATTTAGGAATTCAATTCAGCACCAAAATGCCCCAATAAAGCATCAAACATCTTTGACATGATTAGACCATCACATGATTAACATTCCTTAAGCTAATCACATTTTGGATATCACATTTTGGATATTCACACATAATCTATCAATTTTAATATTCCTCTGCATTGGGTAAAGGATAATAAAATGGCATACCTGCTTGCAAGGAATACCCTTCAAAGCTTCAACAAGCTTTGGCCTGAATATAGGACGGCTTGTATCTCTATGACCACAACAAAATGATGAATTATCTCCAAATGTGAAAACCTGCATGGCCAACCAAAATTTCAGATTACGCAATTAACATTCCATAAGCCTGAGCAAGGACACAAGTGCTTCGGACAAGTACACAGAATTGGGATGCAAACGAGCAAAAGTCAAATAACCAAATCTCAAACTAAAATGCACATTAAAGTTGTATGACATTAATAATATTCCACATGTTACACATACATTTAAACAAGTGTCATGGGCCTAGAAATGCAGACTAACAAAGCAGGAACCAAATTTTCATGACTAGGAACTCTGATGTACTAGCAAAACCGACCTAGAAACTTGAGACACATATGACTGATGTAACACGTTTTCAAAAAAATCTCAGCAGACATTTAAAATATTACACTGACTTAAGCAAATAATTCTAAATTCTGACGTCTAGATCAGGAAAAATCATAAATTTCATGGCAAGATAATCTGCCAGGGACACATTACATTGGAAAAAGCTCCAGCATCTCAGGAAAAAAGCCCTGGAAGATAGACTTTTACACAATGAAACCCGATCAACAAATGAAGCTTCTCTTTGCTGTCGATGGACGGCCGAGATTCGATCCACCAAGACAAAAGAGGAGGGGTTATAACTTCAAAAACGACCTCATTAGAATTTTCTAAAGCATCTAATTATGTTAACACAAACAAGGCATAAATTTTTTTTTTTTTTGAGAAAAGAAGGAATAATATTAATCGGAGAGCATCTCCAACGCAACTTGGTTCGCCACGTGATCAGGAAAAGACCCTATCACCGGCTCCATACAATAAAATGAAAAAGCATGGTGTGCAAGAAGGTGGGCAACATAGTTTCTCGACCTTTTAACAAGACTCGGACACGCAAAATCAAAAGCGCTAAACAAATCAAAAATATCACTAATTATGTTCCCCAGGTATGAGAAATCTTCAGTTTTCCTTTTAAGCTTGTAGTAGAGGTTGCTGCAATCCGTCTCGACTACCACTGACTTCAAGCCGAGGTTTTGAGCAAAAATAAGGTCTTCTCTACACGCTATAGCCTCCACCACATCCACTTCGTAATCGTGCGAGAAGTGTTGGATTAAAGATTTGTATGTTTGACCCCGAAAGTCTCTAATAATCATCCCAATGCCAGTCCCGGCTCCTTCTTGAATGGACGCATCAGAGTTTAGTTTATATATCCCCTGTTCCAGCGGTTCCCAAGTATCACTAACAGTTTGGGCCATGTGAAATCTCTGATGGTTAGCAGCGGCCAACAAGGCATAAATTTAGTTAACTGCAAATTCAGTAATTTCATACTAGCAATTTATGAAATCAAATAAATTTTCATATAATCTAAAACAAAAATTTTCACCTACTAAAAATCACACAAAGTGATAAAAAAACTTAGATTACCTTTGATTTTGAGCTAAGTGTCAGCACAATGCCCAACTCAGTTGCAAACCCCAAACATGGTCTTCGACTTCCTAGCAATTGAAGATGAACGAAAATCCTAATAATCGGTAGGTGGAATGAAGAAATTCGCGAGGGGAAAAAATTAGGGTTAAATTCGCGCAGGGGAAAAATTAGGGTTAAATGCTATAAATCCGAAATACTAGTGTTAGGAAATACGAAATAATTTGCTCCATATAAAATATTCCAAAGAATTTCATTCGTAATAATTTCTAAAGATATGAGAGATTTACTATTCGGGATTAATGATTGGATGCGATAATTCGACAATGAAGTGCCCGAAGCTTCTCCTTCCGACGGACGAAGATCGTTCGCGAGATGGAATCAGCGCCGGAGGAGTTGACCTTTTAACAACGACGAGCAGAGGTTGACGGCGGTGACGAAGAAGAGGTTGAGGTTGGCGGAAGAGAAACAGACGCCGAGGTTGGCGGCCGCGGAGGGGAGAGGAGAGGGGACGGGCGACGGGCGGGGCGGAGGGGAGAGGGGGAGCTGGCGGGCGACGGCCAGAGATCGTTTGGAAAAGATAACTTTAATTTTAATATTGTTCCATCTTCCAAGTAAAAACCTAGCCAATTAATTAGGGGAAATAAAGACACCGGTTTTAGAAGGTGTCTAAACCCTAAACACTAATGTTAAAAAATAAAGACACCGATTCTATAACCGGTGTCGAAAAATGTGATTTTAAAAATATTATAGACACTGGTTTTATAACCGGTGTCAAAAAATCTGGTGTCTAATCTAAATAAATTTATATAAATAGACACCGGTTTCGAAATTCTGATGCCACAACCGGTGTCGATTTGGGAAATTATTTTATAATAGACACCAGTTATAGGAAACCGGTGTTGTTTATCATACGACAGCACTGATTAGACACCGGTTTCTTACAAAACCGGTGTTAAGAAGGAAAAGACACCAGTGAAGTCATAAAACCGGTGTCTTTTTGGTGGTGTCTATCAGCAGTTTTCTTGTAGTGTATATTCTGGTAAGTACTTATTGGAAACTTGGACATGTAATTTCCAGGAGCATGGCAAGCCTTGGAGCACTCTCTTCTACATTCCTTCCAATTGAAAATCCTAATCTGTGCGCACTCCAAGTGGCATTTCGCGATGCAATTTGAATTTACGCTGCCTTCTTGCGCTGCCACCAACGCCGCAAGCACACAGAATACGGTCACCATTGCTGCCGTGTTGATGCTTGGCATGTTTAATTTAGAAAAAAGTACTTGTAGATTTATAATACACGTACGTTCCAATGGTTATTTGTGTCGCCCTTTAATACATGTTGGTGCATGGGTGGGGATTTCCTTGTAATGGGGCATATAGTAGTTGGAGAGTAGATGCTAAAATAAACACCTAATTATGTTTTGCCAAAAGCAAGCGGCAATATTAAGGTGGGTTAGAATTTATCCTACAGTTCTGAGTTAAATATTAAGCGGCAATATTAAGGTGGGTTACTCATTCCAAAGCACCACCCGTATGATGCACATATTCAAATATTAGTTGTGACTTTATATTTTTCACAAAAACTCCTGTCAGACCGTCTAACGGGTCTGACTCGCGGATTCGGTGGCATTTCCGTAATATTAGTAGTGGTGTTTTAGTAGTTTTCGAGGACCACCGGTATTACGATTCTTCTAAAAAGTATTAGCCGTCCTTCTAAAAAGTATTACTTGATTCTTTTGAAATGTATTAGTAGTTCTCGGAAAGAGTATTTTAGTATTTCTCCTGAATATACTACCAAAATGTATTAGCAAATCCCTCAAAAAGTATTAGTAGTTCCTCGAAAAAGTATTAGCGAGTTCCTGGAGAGTATTTTAGTAGTTCCCTTGAATATAATTAAATTTTTCTCCGAAATGTATTAATGATCATTACGAAAAGTATTAGCAAAACGTATTAGCGATTCTTACGAAATATATTTCTAAAACAATATTTTAGTATTTCTCATGAATATACAACCGAAATGTATTAGCAGTAAAGTCTAATACATGTTTTTAATACATCTAATACATTAGAACGCTACGTGTAATACTTTTCTACAAAGTTGTCCCTTTTAATTATAGAACAGACTTTCTACGGACATGTAAAGGCTAGTACATTTATTTGATACATCTAATACATTGGAATGCAATGTGTAATATTTTTTTACAAAATTATTGGTTTTCCCCGTAAAAAGTATTAGTAGTCCTACTAAAAAGTATTAGCAGTCTCATTTAATAGTATTAGTAGTTTTTCCATAAAAAGTATTAATAATTTTGCTCAAAGATATTTAGTAATTGAGGGTGCAAAATGTAATTAACACAATTTTGCTTTGCACCGTAAGCTATGACTATGAGTATGTCCATTAAACTAATCAGCAAAAAATTCACCATGGAGACCATGAGTTCGACGCTGCGACATGCATTTCCGGAGGAGTTGAAATATCAGTCAGGCTTCGACAACCACTTCTCATTGGAGGCGATCGACAGATCTTCTTGGAGTTGAAATAACAGTCCCCTCGTCTGCGCTTTATGTTGAACAGATCTTCTTCCTTCACATCTCCCCATAAGCTTAATCAGTGCAAGTTATTATGAATTTAATATAATATTATTTACCTCACACTTTTTTCCTTTGAGGATTCAACTTCTTGGTTGAGTTTGTTTTTCTTTTTCTTTTTTTTTGGCTAAGTTTGTTGATAATTTAGCGGGATGAGCTATTTTCCCCCAGCCACTAGTTGTATCGCGTGAAACCATCGGGTCAACTATTGGGTCAGATTTTAGTTAATTGGTGGGGCTCCGTCTAGCAAACTTGATCCGTTAGACCGTCTGACAGAAGACCTACTCTATATTTTTCTTTTACTATCACGTTGTTATCGATTTTCCAACTTTTTATTGAAAAAAATAACTATTTTTTGTTGAAGGAAAAAAAAAACATACTAATTTTTAAATCATTATGTTGTTAAAGACTACTTCTTATTTACTTAATCTTATTATTCATATATTTACAGTTTTACACTGCATTCTCAAAAAAAATATAAGATCCCATTTTTTAAAATCCAGTATAATTTCACTCTTAAAAGAAAAAAAAATAGTATAATTTCCGGGAGCAAACACTATATCACAACTCTTAATACCGGATAAGATAACAAAATCCAAAACAACCGCTTCCCTCCAACTCTCTCAAACCCGCCACCATGTCAGTCTCCGCCACCTGTCCCGGCCACCGTCAAATCCTTTTTATTTTTTGAGTTACGCACACACACTTCACTGAGGATTGAACCCCTGGCCTCCCACACATTGGAGGGAGTGATACCACCGTCAAATCCTTCTCCTCCGCCACCACCTCCGTCGCTCCCTCCTCCTTCATTCCTTCTCCGTCTCCCCATCAAATGTTGCTAAATATCAAAAATATTTGACATATTGAGATTGAATGAGAAATGAAAACTAAAACAATTTTATTCATCAGTTGAGCTACTATTTATACAGGGGAGTCAGTTAGGAATAACATAAAATGGTTAATACAAAAACTACCCTTAACAACTTAACTAACTAATTAACTTTTAGTTATTTATAACTGCTAACTAATAACACTAATACATCCCTCAAACCAAGCCAGGGGGAGTTTGAAGGGAGAACTTCGAACACAGAGTTTGAAAACGCAGAGAAGGAAACGGTTTTTTAAGGACATCGGCCAATTGCTCCTCCAAAGGTAAATAGCGAATTTCTACTTCTTTGTTATGAACTTTTTCCCGAATATAGTGAACGTCGACCTCAATATGCTTGGTCCTAGCATGGAACACCGGATTAGATGCCAAAGAAATCGCACTTATGTTGTCACACCAAAGAACTGACTGCTGATCCAGGGAGAAACCAAGCTCAGTGAAGAGTGATTTTATCCAAATGAGATCGGTTGTGGCAGTGGCAAAGAACCTGTACTCTGCTTCAGTGCTGCTATAGGCTACGACATTTTGTTTCTTTGAACTCTAGGCTATAATGTTTGAGCCAAGAAAAACGCAATAACCACTTGTAGATCGTCTGTCATCAATAGAACTTGCCCAATCCGTGTCTGAAAAGCTCTGAAGATGAAGTCTGGGAGATGGGGAGAACATGAGACCAAGATGAGAAGTACCCTTGAGATATCTTAATACCCTTTTACAAGCACCCCAATGGGAAGTAATAGGTTCATGCAGAAATTGACTCAATTTATTTACAGTATAAGATATGTCCGGCCGGGTAAGAGTCAAGTATTGCAAGGCTCCAAATGTGCTGCGATAGAGAGTAGCATTATCAAACAAAGGACTGTCTTTTAAGAAAAGCTTCACGTCTGATACAGTGGGGAGTAACACATGGATTGCAGGATGACTGATTTGTTTTCTTGAGAAGATCAAGAATGTACTTGTGCTGATTCGGAAGTAAGCCATGAGAGGATAAGTGAACTTCTAAGCCCAAAAAATACTTAACCAAACCAAGATGTTTAATAGTGAACACTTTTTGCAAATTTGCAATAACTTGCTAAACCAAGGAAGGACTGTCACCAGTGACAAGAATATCATCAACATATATATACTAGCACCAAAATGAGAGAGTCACCCTGCTGCTGAAAGAAAATGCATCCATCTGAGACTTGAAAACCCAAGGATAATAGTTGAAATTTGAGCTTATCATTCCAGGATTTTGGAGCTTGTTTGAGGCCATAGCTTGCTTTAACAAGTTTACAGACATGATGTGACTTAGAAGTATCCTCATAACCTGTGGGCTGAGTCATGTAAACAACCTTCTTTAAGTCTCCATAAAGAAAGGCATTATCAATATCAAAGTGTTGAATTTGTCATCCCCTTGTGACTGCAAGAGAAAGA
Source organism: Rehmannia glutinosa (assembly GCA_016081115.2). Lineage (NCBI taxonomy): Eukaryota > Viridiplantae > Streptophyta > Magnoliopsida > Lamiales > Orobanchaceae > Rehmannia > Rehmannia glutinosa. The sequence goes on from JABTTQ020003010.1 coordinate 51,924, forward strand.
ACCAATCTGATAGTGATAGGTTTCACAACAGGACTAAAAGTGTCAAAGTAGTCAATCCCTGGAAGTTGCTTTGAAAACCTTTTGCCACTAATCTGGCCTTAAACTTATCCACCTCACCATTAGGCTGATATTTCACCCTGAAAACTGTTCGCCTTATTTTTAGCTTCACCGCAAGTGTACGGTGTAGTTTATAGAATAGGGTAAGCAAGGTCGCATCCACATAGACTAATAAATTAATGCGCTAAGTATTGAACTAAGATAGCCTTATTTTTATTTAGACGATCAAAATTGAATGATTTTTGTGGAAGAAAAGACAAGAATAACCACAAAACAATAAGATGAAAATAATGGTGGAATTATCAAGGGAAATGAAATGGATTCCCGGGTTAAGGTTTCAATTAATATTCCTCTTGTTTTATGATTTAATCAAAGCCAAAGTTATTATCAATACACCTATAAGACGATCACAGCGGTATTTTATCCTCCATCTCGAGATGTATATAAAGTGTAGATTGAAATATCTATGCTAGTATCTCTACTCAACATAAGATACACAACTCCCAAAGGCACAAAAGATCAAATATCCTCACAAATATTCACAAACCTCTCGATTATGCAAATATTCATGTCAAATACTCAAGATCTAATATTGAAACTCATCTCTCGAATTATGAATCAATATATCAAACATGTTAAATCATTGGCCAAATGATAAAACAAGAATAAGAACAAAGTACTCAAATAGGCTTCAAGACAATAACTTCAATTAAGATTAAAACAATCAACAAGAGTTCAATTAATCTACTTCCAAAACCCGGAAATCACAAGAAATTTAGCTACCCATTATAAATAAACAACTCATAGACAAATTGTTCATCTTCATAAGAAACTAAAATGAAAGATTAAAGCACAAAGAATGAGAAAACTTAGGGAAATGGATAATCTCTCGATTAATCTCCAATCCTCAAGCTCCGATTCGACCCGATTCTTCCCTTGATTCTTCCTTGATGAAATTGATGTGTTTCTTGTGTTCTTGGGTGTATTCTAGCCTTTCCTCCATACCCTAGATCAACCCTCCCATGTATGTATTTATAGCCCCTCAAAGTTCAATAAAAGGTGAGGAACATAGGAATTTTCGCCCGAGAGCTGCATTTGCGCCCAAAGCAATTTCCCAAAAATGATCCGCCCCTGGTCTTTGCAGCCGGGTGTTGGTGTTTTCTGTTCACGCCCACTTGAAATTTCATATGGGCGACCACTGTATTGGCGACTGCAGCTCCGACCGAGTTTTTCACCCACAAAATGTTGGAATTTGCTTTTGAGACCTTCTTTAAAAGTTGTAGCTCTATCTCTTAGCTTTCCATAGCCACTTGAATCATCTCAATATCAATATTGTAGAGAGAGTTATGGCCAAAATACTAAACGCGCCAATGATGGAAATTTCGTGACAGCGTTTGGACGCGTTTCTTCAAATCAATCTCTCATTGTTTGCTCGTTTGTACTTCTTTTGATACACGATTCATTACTATGACTATAAACTCAATATAATTGGCTCTCAACATGGCTTGGCTACTCAAATGACTCAAAATACTCAAAAACAACACAAAACTCAAGTCTAGGAAGCCCAAATCATTGGTATAAAACCAAGTGAACAAATACCCCCAAACTTAAAATGTTGGCCGTCGGTCAACACTTTTAAAAACAAGACAAAACATGAATGGGAGTAATGAAAAGTTGAACGCACAACAACTCCATAAAATTTTGTATTGTTCATCATAGGTATCAAGCAATGAATTAACCAAGCCTCAAACATCTAACATAGAGCACATATTAAAGAAACCATGGTAAATGCTAAGAATTACACCTCACAAAGATCAAGTGTATACTCTCATATCGAATTAATATAGGACGTGTTTACGCTCAATTCAATTCAATATTGCAGAATTACCATAGACTTGCAAATCGTCTCATATCTCCGCCACTAGGATGTATGCAAAATTGTGAATCAAAAAGGACTTTTTCCTTTGGTTGTAATGAAGGCTCTTTGGTTGGGGTAGAAAAATATGGATAGAGTGACTCAAACTCGAGCGTATAGACCGGTGAGCATATAATTCATCTACATTAAAGCTCAATATGCTACTCAAATCACCTCTCATTTGTAAGTCAGCGGCTACGATAATCCAGAGGGGGTGAATAGATTATCTCCATCTTTTCGATTTCGCCCTCTTTTTCGAACCAAAAGCTCAAACACAATAGTAAAGGAGCGGAATGTAAACAACACGCGTCGATTTATAGAGGTTCAACCCACCTAGGGCCTAATCCTCTACCACCCCAAAGTATATCCAGGGATGGATTTCAAAAAGAAAAAAGATTTTATTAATTTACCACAAATTAATACAACACCAACTTACAACAACACCTTGAAGAGCACCACACTCTTCTTCAACGACACCTTTGGAGATTACCACAATCTCCTTTGAAGATCACCACAATCTTCCTTCAACGGCACCTTGTGAAGATTACCACAATCTTCAACCTTGAAGAATGCCAAGTTCTTCAACACCACAATAAAAAGATCACCACAATCTTCTTGCACCTATCACCTAGATCATCCAAGTGTGTTCTTACCACAAGAACACTCACAAGGATATCTTGTGTTGAATGATGACCAAAAAAACAAGATTACAACTCAATAATGAATAATACAATTTGAGTGCAAAGTGTAATCAAGAATAGCCTAGACTTCAAGGATGTGAAAGTGATATGCTAGGCAAGTTTACAACAAGAATAATAACAATGAAAGACCAAGTATTTGCTTGAAGTGTATCTTGTTGTGTTGTATCTCAATTGTTCTATTGGTTGCTCCAAAACTTCCTCTATTTATAGGAGATGATTGATCAAGCATAGGCTCCTCTTGGGACTGAAAATCTCTGAGAAAATTGCAATTAAAATCAAGAATATAGCTGTTAGAAATCAATCCCACATTTTAAGGAAATGTGTCAATTGTCAAACAAGTCGTAAATTTGTTGTCAAAAGATAGGCGACGGTCGCACAAAAATAGACGTTAGAAGAATACACAAAGCAAAATAACACGGGCGGCCGGTCGACGATACCTCGACCGTCGACCATCACCCCAACCGGTCCCCTCATGGATTTTGCAAAGATCAAGTGTTCTGTTTTGAAACACACTTAAAAGCACCGGTCGCACCGGGCGGCCGTCGTCGTACTGGCCGACGCCGGCGCACGGTCGACGGTCGACGCCTTTTACACTCCAGGCTCAACTTTTGGGTTCAACGTACTCTTCTTGTGCGGGTTGCCCAATAGGCGACCGGTTGGCCTCAAAACCAAAGTGTTGTCCAATATTTAATCGAAGATAAACAACAAGAAATACTCCGAAAATTAGTAAAAACATTTTAGACCGATCGGGAGTATTAGGACAACATTTAGAAACATCGTTTGAGAGTGAAAACCCAATAACGTAAAATCATTAAAAGCGTTATCCAATTTAGACGAAAATAAACTTGAAGAAATACTTGGAAAATATTAAAACCATTTTAAATCATTTAGGAGTATTTGGACAACAATAAAAAACATTGTTTTGGTGCAAAACAAAATCATCAAAATTAAGATAAAAACATGTATCAAACAATCTCCCCCTTTTTGATGATTACAAACCAAAACAATTTTAACACAAACTAAGAGAGCAATGATTTACCGAAAAAAAAAAACATTTGACCGTTTGGAAGCAACCAAAATTTCCAAAAGTATTAAAGCAACCAAGTAGGGAGTAGATATTTTCAATAATAAGCACAAGCTCCCCCTATCAACAAGCATATCAAGAATAATGTAAAAGCAATTTTCCATAAGCTAAAAGCTTTTAGCTTTTACAATTTGTTCAAGAGCTTATAAGCTCCCCCTGTCACAAAACATCATTATATAAGTCCATCAAGCAACAATTGGACTAAAAATAAATCACAACTTATGGCTTTTATGAGCCATAGCTTATAGCTTTTATTTCGAGCTTTTTATTAGCTTCTTTGAGCTAACGAGCCATTTTCTGTTTCTCCCCTTTGGAATCATCAAAAGAATGTTAGGATGATAAAAAACATCATACAAGTATATCAAAGTGCGCCAAAGAGACAATTTATCAACCATTCGAGGAGATAAACTTATAATCCGAAAAAATGGGAGAAATGTATCATTTGATATCCATAAGCTCGTTTAAGAGTCAAGACATGATCTCAATGAGTATATAAGACATATGAAAGCATAAGAGTAAAAGTCGAACAATTCATTGTGACAATTCATCGAACACCTTGAGTGCATAAAAAATAAAAGAGGTTGTATATAGTCCTTGTAAAAGGTTCAAGCCAAAAATTATCATATCAACAATCAACCTCATTCCAAAGCTCAATAAGATCATATGCAACATACGCAACATTTGTTCATCAAATAAGAAGCTCAAAGTAGATTCTCAAGGGTTCAACCCAATAGAGATAAGCTAAGAAGGATCAAGGCATTACAAATGCCAAAAATTAGAGCAACCATCAAGTAATATAAGTCATGCCTTAAACAATACATGTATGATATATCAAATGTCCCAATGCATATGCAACTAAGCATAATGATCAAAGCATTTAAAAGAAGCACTTTTACCATCAAGTACTTCATACCAATTATCAAACAATGCTTAAATTAGAGTATCTTTACCATCAAATACTCTATCAATATCATGAACACCCACAAGTCATTATCAACTTGCAATATTAACCCTTTTAAGGAAAACAAGCAAATATCATTAGTACAAATGAGTTTTACAAAAGTTCATAAAAGTACAAAGCAATTTAAATGAAAATGCTAGAAAGTAAAGGGGTGGGGTAACATCATTCCTCATCCGAGGAGAAGCAAGATCCGGGAATTAAGTCCTTGATGAATTTCTTTAACTTGCCGATAGACTTTTGCATTTTGGAGGTCTTTTGCTCCAAAGCCTCATACCTCGTCTCATGAAAAACCCTCATCTCATCAAATTCGGCTTGAGTATACCTCTAGGCGGTTGAGCACCGGTATTACCCTCCGGATTGCTCGGTTCGCCCTCTTCCGCCAATCTTGCGGCCTCGATGTCATCAAAGAAGTCATTAGGATCAGGAGACTCTTGACCTCTTCCTCTTGCCATTTTGGTTGGTCGGATTTCCATGTTCTTGCACATAGTGACCATTTGGGCGATGTTATCAATGTCAAAGTCATTTTGAAATACCTCCGAGTTACACTCCGACGAAGGTAGTCCCGATTGAATAAGAAGTTTACAAATCCAATTTCCCATAACTAACTTCTTATTACCTTGAGTAATGGACTCGATTAGACATTGAATAAGTATGGCACCAAAGTTAAGTGGTTCCTCCTAGCAATCTTATAAGTCAAAAAATAATCCATATTGCTAGGCATCTTTCCCGACTTACCACAAATGCAATATGCGACAATGACCGATAAAATACAATGCTCAAGTGTCATTGCCAACAAAGAATACTTTGGCCATACTCCCAAATACGTCTTAACTTCTTTCATCGACACCCCCAACATTTCATCATTCCAAGTCCCACAAGAGAAATAATCCCAACCACCTTCTCTAACATGTAAAAGCGGCAAATATCATTGGGAGTCCATCTAAAATGACGACCCTTTATAAGCGAATTAACGGCAATCGACTTTCTTTCATTATCATATTGCACCCACATATTAGCATAAAAATGTTGGATAATATCATCATCATACAAAACATAAGCATGCTCCCATAGATACATCCAACCTTGTTCCTCAAAAAATCCCCTAATGGTGGGATACTCATTTGTAAATGAGCTAAAACGACACATTTTAGTCCGAGCAATAGATTTACCTCCCATCCCCGAATCCTCATAGTACCATTCCGCATACTTATTGATGAAATTAAGAGCATTGCGAGAATTTGGAGCTTGAGTAACAAAAGATTTTTTACCTTTCGCCCAACGGCAATTTTCGAGCGAAATTGTTCCGCGAAGCTCGGTAATTTGGGCCCGAGAGAGAATGGGATTTTGAACATCATCACCTTCTTGGGCCACGTTTCTTTGAGTGGCTCGAATATCCCTTTGTTCGGCTTCGTCTCGCCGATTTCTCGAAGTACCCTCTCCACCCTTTCTTCTCTTAGAAGTGGGATTTTGATCGGTGGAATTTCTAGGAGGAGCCATATATGTAAGATTCTTGTGAAAATAAGAAGATTAGCAACAAGAATCGTGAAAAATGATGAAGAATTGAAGATTCTAGAGAAAAGGGGATGATTTACGCGCAGCAAGGGTTTGGGGGGATTTTCTTCGTCTGTTTCGAAATGAAGAACAGAACGTTTAAAACCTGAAAAATTGGCCTGGGCGACCGGTCGAGGTAGGGAGCGACCGGTCGATGTGCGAGCGACTGTCGCCCCGCTTTGACCGTCCCAGGTGATTTTTCTTTCTCCCGCAGTTTTCCAAAATTCGATTTTTCACCCAAAAGTTTTAAAACTTTGCAAAAATATAAGTTTGGACTATATCCAACAAATATGGGTTTTGGGAAAGCATATAAACGATAAAATCGAGACTAAACACGTAGTGCCTTTTAAAAGAAAATATTTGTAAGACCAATTAGGGGCACTTAAGGGATCAAAATGAAATATCTTGAAAGATATGTGCATAAGCATAAAATCGAGTTTAAAGAAAAATACGAGTAGACATACCTCGATGGTTTAAGAAACTTGATGACGTAATAGCCAATGAGTATGAAATATGTATCCTACACAATTCTTAGACAACATTTGCATAGAAAATACAAGTGTAGGCAAGTAATATGAGATATCAAAAGAGCTTATGCTATAAGATTTCATAAGAGATAATAAGCCACATAAGTCTAATAAAATGCTCAAGAGTTTTAGAAAATCATGCAAGGTCTCTTTTAAAAAATTGAAACTCATAAATATATAAGAGACCTATATTAAAAATAAATACTTGAAGATTCATTTTGCAATTAAGACACAATTAAAAGTATGCATAGATTTAAAAATAAAATGCATATACAAATGGGGAGATACGGTTTACCAATTACGCCGTTTCCATGGGTTGTGTCTTTCCCATTGTTGATGATATCTTCCCATTGAGAAGTCACTTTGTTGATGATGACTTCTCCATTTCCAAGATTGGTTACCTTCCCATGGTTGATGGTTTCTTCTTCTTTGAAAATCATCTTGTTGATGATGTCTTTGCCATTTCAAGGATTGTGTTCTTCCCATTTTTGATTATACGCTCTTCTTGGAAATTGGCTTTGTTGAGAGTAGTTTCTCCTTCTTTGATCAAATGAAACGTTCATTTGATGTTTTCTTGGTGGCATGAATTTTCTCCGATTTTTGCTTTGCGGGTACCTAATAGCACATTGTTTTGTGGTACCTCATGTGTTTGGGTCCTTTAAGATTAGCTTTGAGACTTTTAGGTCTCCAACAATATTTAGAGCTATTTCTAGCCTGACAAGAATTAGCCGTATGACCCTTTTTGCCACAATAAAAACAAGTAATAATTCTAGAAGCATAATGACCAATATGCATAGTGACTTGATCCTTTTTCATATGATTAACAACATTAGGCTTATGATCAAGTCCTTTATCACAATTATGAATATCAACAATATTGGACATTTTATTGGTACTCAAGTTGGATTTTAATAAATCCTTTTTCATGCAATCAATATTCTCAACAAGAGTACTATTTTCTATTTCAAGGTGTCTAACCTTATCAAGAGTGGTGGTGTGAGCACATGATAGTGATTCATAGGAAGTAAATAAACTATCCTTATCATTTTTCAAAATATTGAATTCCTTTTTCAAATTTTTGTACTTAACAAGCAAGCTTTGGAATTCATCTTGAAGATCATCAAAATCATTTTGCAAATCAATATAATCATTTTGAATAACAATATCATAAGAAGTAGAGGGCTTAAGACATACCTCATTTTCTTCTTCAATGCCCATAAATCAATGTTCAACTTCTTCATAGTTGGAAGTTGTAAGAGGCTTGTTCCTTAGATTTGACATTGTATCCCTTTGAGAAGTAGATGCTTTTGACTCCTTTCATTTGCAAATACTCCATAGATGGCTTCTAATTTTGCCATACTTCATGTGCCGATGGAATTCCTATAATATGTTCATATTCCAAATTAGTAAATGAACAATACAAAATATTTAGAGCTTTACCATTTAAGGAGATGAATTTCTTCTCTTCATCATTGAGCTCTTTGGTGTGTGGTGTATCTTTCATCGGAATGGACTCTCCATTTATGACGATGTTCCAAATGTCGAACCCGCAACCTTGTAAATAACATTCCATTCTTTCTTTCCAAAAAATAAAATTTTTGGAATCAAATAGTGGTGGCTTGGTGGTGGAGGTGCCGGATAGATGAGCTTCATTCGTAGCCAACGATCGTTCCTCATCACTCGCGATGTGAAACGAGCTTGCCAAAGAGTTTGGCTTTGATAACACTTGTAAGTCCAAGCGGCTACGATAATCTAGAGGGGGTGAATAGATTATCTCCATCTTTTCGATTTCGCCCTCTTTTTCGAACCAAAAGCTCAAACACAATAGTAAAGGAGCGGAATGTAAACAACACGCATCGATTTATAGAGGTTCAACCCACCTAGGGCCTAATCCTCTACCACCCAAAGATATCAGGGATGGATTTCAAAAAGAAAAAAAGATTTTATTAATTTACCACAAATTAATACAACACCAACTTACAACAACACCTTGAAGAGCACCACACTCTTCTTCAACGACACCTTTGGAGATTACCACAATCTCCCTTTGAAGATCACCACAATCTTCCTTCAACGGCACCTTGTGAAGATTACCACAATCTTCAACCTTGAAGAATGCCAAGTTCTTCAACACCACAATAAAAAGATCACCACAATCTTCTTGCACCTATCACCTAGATCATCCAAGTGTGTTCTTACCACAAGAACACTCACAAGGATATCTTGTGTTGAATGATGACCAAAAAACAAGATTACAACTCAATAATGAATAATACAATTTGAGTGCAAAGTGTAATCAAGAATAGCCTAGACTTCAAGGATGTGAAAGTGATAAGCTAGGCAAGTTTACAACAAGAATAATAACAATGAAAGACCAAGTATTTGCTTGAAGTGTATCTTGTTGTGTTGTATCTCAATTGTTCTATTGGTTGCTCCAAAACTTCCTCTATTTATAGGAGATGATTGATCAAGCATAGGCTCCTCTTGGGGACTGAAAATCTACAGAAAATTGCAATTAAAATCAAGAATATAGCTGTTAGAAATCAATCCCACATTTTAAGGAAATGTGTCTGCTGTCAAACGGTCAGAAATTTGCTGTCAAAAGATAGGGCGACCGGTCGCACAGAAATAGACGTTAGAAGAATACACAAAGAAAATAACACGTAGGCGCACGGCCGACGATACCTCGACGGCCGACCATCACCCCAACCGGTCCCCCTCATGGATTTTGCAAAGATCAAGTGTTCTGTTTCAGAAACACACTTGCAGGCACCGGTCGCACCCTGGGCGACCGGTCGTCCTGACCGGTCGACGCCCAGGGCGACCGGTCGACCTGCCCTTTTACACTCCAGGCTCAACTTTTGGGTTCAACGTACTCTTCAGGTACGGGTTGCCCAATAGAGGCGACGGTTGGCCTCAAAACCAAAGTGTTGTCCAATATTTAATCGAAGATAAACAACAAGAAATACTCAGAAAAATAGTAAAAACATTTTAGACCGATCGGAGTATTAGGACAACATTTAGAAACATCGTTTGAGAGTGAAAACCCAATAACGTAAAATCATTAAAAGCGTTGTCCAATTTAGACGAAAATAAACTTGAAGAAATACTCCGGAAAATATTAAAACCATTTTAAATCATTTAGGAGTATTTGGACAACAATAAAAAAACATTGTTTTGGTGCAAAACAAAATCATCAAAATTAAGATAAAAACATGTATCAAACATCATTTTCACCAACTCTTCTTATCTCCATCCCCTTTATTTTGTAAACTCAACCATTCACATTACAATTCTTAACCTCCAAGTTCATTCAAAGAAAACTCATTCATCGAACTATTTTTTTTTGACTCTTATATGAGTTTTCAACATTTCATATCTCCTTTTTCTTTCTCTTTTGTTCTCATCAACCAACTCTAACACCACCTTCTAACATTTTGATTTCACACATTCACCCTTATTCAATCCCTTTACTCAATGCTATACACTCAAGTGTTGGGTAAAAGATTTATCAAGTTAAGGCTTGAATTGTGACTATCAAAAATTAGGCAACAGCTCAAGTTGGCTAACTAGGGATTTCAATATCATCATTAGGTAAGCAAAAGGCTTGAAGTGAAGGGCTAACAAAATGGTCTTTGATCATTTTCACACCGCATACAACATGTGACCTTGACAGAGATACCACAACAAGTTCTAGAATTCTAACAACATGAATAATACATTCAAATTAACAACAAGATTGCATAGGATGAAAGCAAAGTTAAAGGCTCAAAAGCTCACAGGCTTGCAAATACGTAATTCAAAGCATCAAACCATGTTCTCAATATCCACATGCTCAATATCATCTATTCATGGCTCAATCAACTCATACTCAACACCCAATCAAAACAATACAATTTTTTTCAAAAATATAAGCATCAAGTCTCCGCACACGGTCAACTCACTCCTTAAAATCTATGAAAACAATAAACGTGCTAAAGCGTAAAAAGTGCTTCTAATGCAAATGCAACCTAAAATGCTTTACATGCAATCGTATGGAAACACACAAAATGCACATTTTTTCACACACATTTCATATCAAAATAACTATCTCTCTCCCAAACTTAAATGAAATTATATAAACGTAAAGAGAAGATAGAATTTCAATGTAAACCTCGTGTGGATTGGACTCGATTTATTGTGGGAGTGGTGGCGGTTCGTGGCCCTCCTTGGGCGTCTCCTCCGCACGGGTTGCCCGTGTGGGGCCGTAGCAATATCTCCAATTCCTCAATCATACACGGATCGTGCATTCACGCATGCCCCTGCCCGTGTGTGGTGGTCAAGTAAAATTGGGTAATTTTATTTTTTTATAAAGAAAACGAAAAAAAAAACAAAAATCACACCACAAATGTTGGGCTGCGCTTCCCAACAAGCGCTATATTTAACGTCTTTAGCTCGGCGCTTTGTTAATATAGATTTGTACCACCTTTGAATGCATATATTAGTTGTTTTGGATCGTGGTCAAGAACCGTTTTTGCTCTGTTTGCATCTAGTAATACATACTTGGGATCTCCAAGCAAGTACAGGAGTCCTGGTGTTGGAACATTTTGATCCGGGTTATGCTCATGTTGTCCGTGCGTGTACGCATATTCCGTGCTTGTCTCATTATGGAATAGTTTTCTTATATCATGCACGCAATGCACGGGCGTACACATGGTTCGTGTGTTCATTGTCCTGTTTTTGCTCATTTTCGGTTCCACACACGGGTGAAAGTGCATAAACACACAATCCGTGTTTGGTTCGAACTTTCTTGCTTTTCCAGGATCTTCATCTTCTCGTATCGGTACCACTCATTTGATGAATGGCACTAGATTGTTCCTTCGAGTTGGCTTGGTGGTGCTTAAAAATTGGCTCTTTTGATGTTGCCCACCAACTATTGTTACTAATTGGCCCATTTGAGTCTCGAGATTTTTCAATTGTGAATCCATAGTATTGGCCAATTGTATCAATTGCAACTTCATATTGTCCATCTTTACTTCATTTTTGGTAAGGCTATTTCTCATTTCCCTCATGAATAAATTTATTTGACTCATAAATGAAGTCGTTTGATTCATGAATGAAATGAGGGCGTCTTCCAAAGATGGTTTTGCCTCTTCCATCAGAATAGGTGCACCTATACCAATTTAAAGAAACAAATCAAGCATTGTAGAAGTAGAATTTACAAAAGAAAAATGAAAAAAAATGTCAAAATTAAGAATAATTATATCTTCGCAATATTAGCACCAAAAATTGTATTAGTCCTCGGCAACGGCGCCAAAAAACTTGTTCGCCTTATTTTTAGCTTCACCGCAAGTGTACGGTGTAGTTTATAGAATAGGGTAAGCAAGGTCGTATCCACGGAGACTAATAAATTAATGCGCTAAGTATTGAACTAAGATAGCCTTATTTTTATTTAGACGATCAAAATTGAATGATTGTTGTGGAATAAAAGACAAGAATAACCACAAAAAAACAAGATGAAAATAATAGTGGAATTATCAAGGGAAATGAAATGGATTCCCGGGTTATGGTTTCAATTAATATTCCTCTTGTTTTACGATTTAATCAAAGTCAAAGTTATTATCAATACACCTATAAGACGATCGCGGTATTTTATCCTCCATCTCGAGATGTATATAAAGTGTAGATTGAAATATCTATGCTAGTATCTCTACTCAACATAAGATACACAACTCCCAAATGCACAAAAGATCAAATATCCTCACAAATATTCACAAACTCTCGATTATGCAAATATTCATGTCAAGTACTCAAGATCTAATATTGAAACTCATCTCTCGAACTATGAATCAATATATCAAACATGTTAAATCATTGGCCAAATGATAAAACAAGAATAAGAACAAAGTATTCAAATAGGTTTCTAGACAATTACTTCAATTAAGATTAAAACAATCAACAAGAGTTCAATTAATCTACTTCCAAAACCGGAAATCACAAGAAATTTAGCTACCCGTTATAAATAAACAACTCATAGACAAATTGTTCATCTTCATAAGAAACTAAAATGAAAGATTAAAGCACAAAGAATGAGAAAACTTAGGAAATAGATAATCTCTCGATTAATCTTCAATCCTCAAGCTCCGATTCGACCCGATTCTTCCCTTGATTCTTCCTTGATGAAATTGATGTGTTTCTTGTGTTCTTGGGTGTATTCGGCCTTTCCTCCATACCCTAGATCAAGCCTCCCATGTATGTATTTATAGCCCCTCAAAAGTTCAATAAAAGGTGAGGAACATAGGAATTTCCGCCTAGAGCTGCGGCGCCCAGCAATTTCCCAAAAATGATCCGATCGGGCGCTGCAGCGCCGGGTGTTGGGCGCTGCAGTGCCCCACTTGAAATTTGTAGGTCCCAAAGGGTGCGGGTGTAAGGTTTAGAAGGGGGGTTGAATAAACCTTACAAACATTTTTATTTAGTCCTTTTTAAAGATCGAGTTGATGTTACATTTGTGTCCTTGGGAATGACCAATTTAGTTAATCAGAGAGTTAGTCTCTCAATGAGACTCAACCGAGCTGTTGATGGAATAACTCAGTTGTTAAGATTAAATTAACTCAATTGTAGTTTGTTTTCAAGGAAGACTTAACACCCTTAATAAAGGTTAAGCAAAGATTTAATGTTTGGTTTAGTACTTAGAAATTATCAAGTGGATAGCAAATTTGTCACAGAGTTAAACAAATAAGATGCGTAAATTAAAGTCTTGAAATGTAAATGACACAACAAGATTTTTATAGAGGTTCAAGATGGGGTAATTCTTCTACTCCTCTCTTCTCCAATCTCCTGGAGGAATCCACTAGGTATTGATCAAGATACAAAGTGGTAAGTCCGGATACAAGTCTTGATCACACGGTGACTTGATCCTTTGGGACTCGATCTGGAGATGCCTTGATCACTCGGTTGGCTTCTCGCACGACTCGCCTTCTTCACAGGCGCTTCCTTGCTACTACATCCCACTTGCTCAAGCTCTTTGGATTTGATCACGAAGCCCTCCAAAAACTCGAGACCGGTTCGACCTTGAACTTTCCTACAATCCTTCGTGGAATGTAGACCCTTTGATTCTTCAATAATTTCCTCTTCAACCGATAGAAGTTATCTTTCCTTCACGGTGAGTGTTGGATTGATGATCTTCGTAATGTAGCTTGAGGATTAATCTTGAATAATTTGAGAATATTTTTGGTTACAATTCTAATAATTGCTTGAATGTTTGTGGTTCAGGTAACCTACTCTCAGAGTCATTCCTCAGCCTTTTATAGTGATCTTTCAAGAAATTTGCCCGTTGAAGAGATATGCTTATTTTTGAAAGTCACTTGTGGACGTTGGCTTGTCTTGTTGCAGTCCTTGAATTTGCCACTTCCTCGTATAAAATGTTCTTCAGCTTTTCAGAGTTCTGACACGGTGTAGTGCTTCCCATTGGTTTATTCCTTTTGCACGCTTCTGGGACTGAGCACTTCGAGAAAGGTAGCATGGAGATATTACTTGTTTAAGTAATTCTCTTGATTTAGGCAACGAATCTCTTTCGATTATCTCGACTTGACCGCATTTCCTTGCTTTCCCAGGTGACTTAGAGTCAGCTTCCAATCATTGGATGACTCTCCTGTCACTTCGACTTGAGACTTGGCTATGTTTGGCTGACTTGACTGATACTCCACTCACTTTGCATCTCACTGTTCCTTGATCGAGTCCCTGACTTCTCTTCTTTGCCATACTCAGTTGTCTTGCAGCGAAGTCTTCCTTCCAGTCTTCAGTTGTCTTTTTGCATGTTTTAGTCATAGCTGACTTAACTCAGCTTGATCAGCCCTATTTATTACAATACAGTTTACAGCAAAAATGGGGTGCCAACTTCCTATTCTAAGTTTTACATGGCATTCATCAAAATCTAAACAATAAATTTCCCAACAATTTCCCCCTTTTGATGATGCCAAAACTTAAAACATTCAAAATGTAAATAGCAAAGATACATACAGAGGTCTAGGTCTGAAGCCTCTTCCTTCATTGTTGCTTCTTTCTTTACCTTTCCTCTCGGGCGTGTATTGTATCAGGGTCTTCTTCTTCCCGGTGAGTGACTAGCGGAGAGACCAGCAGAGGATCGCCGGTAGTTTGTCGCCTGTCGCCTTCTTCACATAGCGTGAGACCCTTTTTTCCCAAGACAAGTCCCAAGCTTGAGCCATGGACATGTTTGCAAAGTATCCTTCGAGATGCGAGCGTTTTAAATTCATCAAGCGATCTTGGCTCGGTTCCAAAGATACGAGATGGCATAAGTGTCTCTCGCTCTCACCGGAATGCCTCCATGTTGTTTCAAGATATTCATAACTCGGGCATCCATCCTTCCTTCCACTTCCTCCATCCCCGCTTCAATTGTTTTTCTCTTTTCAACCATAGATATAGCAGAGTGTTGGAGTGGCGAGTGTTGGGGGTTTGTGCGATCATCAAGGTCACATCTTTCGATCCTTCCCCTCAACAGACTTTCCTTTCTTTTTGTTTTGACACTTCCTCACTGTCTTTCCCTTTACATTTGCTTGCTCCATTTTTCTCAACATCGAACTCTTTCGCTTTTAGGTATTCCTCTTCCCCTTTTTGGCATCATCAAAGGAGAGAGGAACCCCGAAACATATCGGCAAGTAGGAAGTCGAGCTGGCGATAGTCGAGTTCTCGTCTCGAGTCTCGCTGCGGAGTATGTGGCACGAAATTGAGCGAGTAGCGTTGGACTCTTTGAAATTAGCTTCATCTCGGCCATTAGAAGGCTGAATTTTCTATCCATATTTTCTTCCGGACGCAGGAGATCACTCTTATTTTGCTCACGCAGCAGCCTTTATCTCGCAGTGTGAGCTTCATGCATGTGCTCAATGTGTTCTCTCAATTTCGTCTTTGCATCGGCATTCTCGGCCGCCATACCAACAGCTTGTTGAACAATGTCCTCAAGTATCTAGCTTGTTCCACACGCATTGTTTTCTTTGTTGCCACCATTCCACGATCCCGATTGTTATGCCTCTCAAGTCGCAGTAAGGTTGGCATCTCTGTTGTCCGATCTCATGTCCATAGAGGCCTGGTGCCTCTCCATCCGTTCAATTTCAGCAAATAATGCTTTGAACACCTCCCGAACTTCGATTGTTTCTTCCGTTGCGGTGATGCCCACGCAGCCGTCAAAGTCATAGTCACCGAACGATGGTACCTGACGGAATGACAGAGCTGGTCTATGGAAGCGTGCGAGTTCGTTCTCGACTCTTCGGAGGTCGGGTACCTCCAGGGAGAAAGGGAATGATTCTACAAAGGAATCATCATGGCCTCATCGGGATTTGTTCAATGATGAGAGGTGCGCGTGAAGTTCCTTTTGGAGTCGAACTGCTGCGGCTTGAGGAGCCTGTGCGGTGGACTGTTTGGTGGGGTCTTTTGTGAAGTGGACCCAGCTTGCCGAGCCTCATTGTCTCAAACCGTTGGTCTGTTTGGTTTCTCCAATGACGGACTGGTCCTCGGCCTTATCAGGCGTCATCGGATGATGATGAGATTTCCATTGGTGGCTCACCATCAAAATTGAAAGTTTGACGAGTAGTCTTGAGGTCGACTTGCTCGTGCTTGGAACATCCTCGGTGAGTCTTTTGGATCATCACGGGGGATGACTCAGCCTTCTTCTTCGCCGTCTTTCTCGATCCCGAGAAAAGTTACATCGGGATTATCACGGGAATCATGAAGTGCACTTATCTCCTTTTCTCGATGGATCAATGATAACAGGAGGATGTTCTCTACTTGACTACTTTACCCCGGAGGTCTCAACCTCCCGTTAGCCTTCATTACCTCCTGCAGTCTCAATCGCAGCAAGGCCTTGACATCCCTTTCGCGATGTCGGTCATGCCGAGGGTCTTCTCGGTGGCATCCATTGGAGCCTCAACCCCATGGATTGCACTTTCATCGCCCCAGTGTTAACTCCGTGGCTGTTCCTTCCTCGTGCCTCGATCGCATCAAAGATCGTCATTAGCCTTCGGAGCGATTGACAACTCAACCGAGACAGTCTCAACTGCCCGAGCTTCGTTGATGACAACTTGTTGTGTACTTTGTGGTTGTTCCTTCTCCACTTCGCCTCCTAGATTCGTTGTGGAGTTATACGCAACATTCTCCGACCTTGCCGCAGCTGAGGGAGTTTCCCCCTCACCGGGCGCACCACCGAGTGAGTTGGAATGGGGTCACTCGTCTCCAAACTCCCTATTTGTATCGAGTGTTCACCGTTGGGCGGGTGGTAAGATACCTTCAATAGGGGTTGGCTCGATTTGGGGTCCCCACTATCCGATTTCATCGCCAGCCGGTTCCTTATTTCTTTCTTCCGAGTGAGAGCGGGAAAGTGGTGGTAGCAACAACGGTGGCGATTTCTTTGAACCACTCCCATTGGATCGATTTCGATTGTGCTTTGGAGGACTCTCCTGGTCCCTCCATCAATCTTTTCTCGTGAAGGATTCTCGATTCGTGCAATGCTTGCTGCATTTGCACTTCTTCCTCATTGCGAGAAGAGTCCAGGATCCTCATCATCTGCCGATAAGACATCAAGGAGATGATGTGTGTGTTCGTGGGTGCCGGTGATAGAGCAGATCTTTGGCCTTCTCACGTGCCTCGCCTTCCCTTTTGTCTTTCCTTCTCCTTGTCCTTGAAGATCTCGCAAGATATCGGTGCGCTTTTCTTCATCCGAAGGCGAGATCACAAAGTGGTCGACCCAAGAAAGTTCAGCAGCTTCCTCTTCCTCTTCTATAAATTGAGGCCGCCGAACTATTCCCTGGATCGACTCAACTTCCACTTCCTCCACTCTCGCAGACGATTTTGGATGTCCGGATAAGGTGGGGATAGGATCATCACATCACTATCATCTCTATCACTCTCTTCTTGTGTCTCGGTGTGCGAACTACGATTTGTGTCTTTAGTTTGCCTCTCACTGTCGTCTTCAGCAGACTTAGCAGTTTCATCAATAACATCCGGAGATTCTACTTTCCAGCCAGCCTCTCAGATATCTGCTCGGTGAGTGGTCGACTCGGCCGGTTTCTCAAGCTCTGAGTGCTTGATGATTCTTCGTCGTCTCTTAGTTCGTACTGAGGGATTTCGGTTCGGGAGAGAGTGTCTTCGAGTCTTGGCGGCGGGGGCGGTGCTAGTGTTTTCTTCCGAGGAGCTGGCCGTCTTGGCTTATCGATTCTCCTATTTTTGACGATCGGAGAAGGTATTTGAGAGTCCTTCTCGACCACTCTTTGGGGCGGGAGACACGGTCTGGGGCGGAGACACACTGGGGCGGGTGACTCACCGGGCAGCGGGGCAAAGGGGGTTTGTTTTTCTTTGCTGCGGGGAGAAGCGTGATTTTCTTAGCAAACTGCAGGGCAGCTTTCTTCTTAGGTGGAGAGGAGACAGATGTATCTTTAGGGTCAACCGATTCCCCTCACTCATATCGCCTCTCTTGGCATAGGCTCTCTTCTGTGCGCCGAGAGAGGTTTGATCTCGAACATCCTCTTGTTTACATGGAATGCCTTTCCATGTCTAAGAGGGACTCCTTTAACCTCCATCATCGACCGATCACGGACCATATCCGGGATCCTCCAAATGTACCATTCTCCTTGAAGGATTTGTTCCCTACATTTTGGCGTAGTCCATTGAGACAAACTCAGCCCATTTGATTTATTTTTCTTTCTTCAATGATCGCGGCCATTACGATCAACTTTTCTTTTGATTGGTCAAAGTCGCCAAATTTGATATCTATGCATTTGGCAACTATGTCCAAGCAAAGCGAGTCGGACTTGGCTACTTCCCTCCAAGCAAAGAAAAGTGTCTACATCGCCTTCATAGATTTCTCGATGCTCCTTTCACCGGTAGTGAGCGCGGTGTTCGCCAAATCCTTGGCGAGAGATGATGAACTCCTTTCCGTGAACAGAGGATTTGATCCCTCATCATGAATCTCGGCGTTCACATAGAATCGTGCGACCTCCTCCACATAGGTCATCGGATATTCCAACGTCGAAACGGTTTCACCAGACGTTTCCAATTTCTCAGCAATTTTCTTCACTAGGGTGTCGTCGGACCCTGTTTCACCATGATGCCGTCGAAATCCATAGTAGACCGGTATGGATTTGCTTTCATAACTTGACAAAATCATAAGTTGATGCCATTTTTCAGGATTTCACCGAAGAAAACTTAGAGGTTAATTTGAAGATAGATAGGGTTTTGAGAGAGTTTTGTCTTTGCTTTCGAGAGAAATGAACGGTTTTGGTAATATGAGAGAGAGAAGAAAGAAAGCTTAAGTATGGTTTATGAAAGGATGTGCGGGTGGTTTTTGAAATGTGATCGAAATCAACGGCTTAGATTTTGCACGCCGATTTAGCATTTAATGTCTTGTATTTAATGCGGCAAAGCATTTATATCCAATCATAAGCTTGGTGTGCGGCTTTTTTGCCTGTACACGCGTCATAATTATCGACGTAATTCTTAAAAACATTCCCACTTAGTAAAAACGATTTGCGTTTTTGTCACTTTGCTCATAAATGACTCGGCTTTTACCTCACCGATTTAACTCTTCTTCTCACGATTCTCTTTGTGACTCATTTGTCACCGACTCGGTATAGTGTCTTTCCGATACGGTGATTTACTTAGCTGATTTGTGAGTTCACTCTTTTTCCCTTTTTGCGTTTCATTTCTTTTCTTTGATTCTTCCGAGTGTCACTCACTCAATTAACCCTAACTCATGCTTGAGTTCTTCAAATCTTGACTCACATAATGGTTTTGTGAAGATGTCATCAATTGTTTATCAATTGAGATATATTCCAAGATGATGTCCTTCTTTTCAACATGATCTCTTATGAAGTGATATCGACATCGATATGATTTGTTCTTGAGTGCAACACAGATTTTGAGTGATTGCAATTGCACTTGTGTTATCACACATGATTGGAATTTCCTTTTCCTCAACTTCATAGTCTCTCATTCTTTGTCTCATCCATAGGACTTGGGCACAACAACTTGTTTGCCGCAGCCTATGTATTCTGTCTTCATTTGTAGAGGTGGCTATTGAATTTTGCTTCTTGCTAAACCAGAAATTAGCCTTTGTTTCCTAGCATTTAACATGTGTCCGAGGTGCTTTTCGTAAACTCGCATCCAACATAGTCGAGTCCGAATAGCCAATTAGTTTGAATCCACATTCCTTTGGATACCATAAGCCAACTTCTTAGCTTCCTTTCAAGTATCTCAAGATTCTCTTAGCTTCGTCATATGGCTCTCTTTTGGAGCAGATTGAAATCTTGCACATACACCTACAACAAAGGTGATGTCTTGCCGCTTTGTGAGATAGAGCAATGATCCAATAAGTGCTCAGTATCTTGTTTGATCTACAGCTTGCCATCCGCATCCATGTCCATTTTGATCGATGTATTCATTGGTATTTTCATAGAAGACTTCTCCTCCATACCAAATTTCTTCATTAAATCTACGGTGTATTTTGTTTGACTTATGAAGGTTCCATCCTTCACTGCTTTTACTTGGAGTCCAAGGAAGAATGTCGACTCTCCCATCATGCTCATTTCAAATTTGCTTTGCATGAGGTTTGAAATTTTTTCACATAGCTCTTTGTTTGTGGATCCAAAAATGATGTCATCCACATATATTTGAACAAGCAAAGATACTCTTCTTGTCTTGAATTCTCAAGAGTGTTCTATCTACTTTTCCTTTTGTTAATCCATTCTCGTTAGGAATTGTGACAAAGTATCATACCATGCTCGGGTGCCTATTTCAATCCATACGAGCTTTCTTGAGTTTGTATACCTTATCTCCAAGAGTCTTCTGCTCAAATCCTCGGAGGTTGTTCAACATACACTTCTTCTTCCAATAAACCATTTAGGAATGCACTTTTTACATCCATCGATATACAATAAAATTCTTGTAAGTCGCATAGGCAAGAAACATCCTTATAGCTTCCAATCTTGCTACAGAGCAAATGTTTCATCAAAATCTATTCCTTCTTCTTGGCAATATCCTTTGGCTACTAGTCTTGCTTTATTTCTTACCACGAGCCCTCCTCGTTCATCTTGTTTCGAACACCCATTTAGTACCAATAATATTTCGATGGGTGGGTCTTTGAACTAATTCCCATACTTTATTTCTTTCAAATCGATTCACTCTTCTTGCATAGCTTGAATCCAATGTGTGTCATCCAATGCTTGTAACACATCTTTAGGCTCTATTTGTGAGATAAAGCATGTGAACATAGCTTCTTGTTGAGTTTTGGATCTTGTTTTGACACCTTCTCTTATATCTCCAATGACAAGTTCTCGTGGATGGTCTCTCGGCCATCTTACATCAAAGGTTGGAGTAAGTTAGCCGGATTGATCGTCTTACATTTGTGTTCTTTGTGATCAACTCTCTCGAATCGCTTAGCCGCAAATTTTCCAAAGATTTTATGAGACTCGGCTATCTCATCTTCATCTCGAGTTTATAATTCCACTTGACTTGAGATAGGGACTCTTCGTATGGTTGGATGATTCAAATTTATCGGTGACTCTTCAATGTCTTCTCCATTTACATTTGGTTCATCGAATACCACATGAATGGATTCTTCCGCAACCATAGTCCTTTTGTTGAGTACTCAGAGGCTTTGCTTTCAATTTGAGTATCCCAAGAAGATACCTTCATCACTTTAGCATCGAAAGCCTTTAGATTGTCTTTGCCATTGTTATGGATGAAGCATTTACATCCAAATATTCTAAAATATGCAACATTTGGTTTTCTCCTACCCAAATCTCATGGGAGTCTTTGTCATTTGTCTGTTTATCATACATCCTGTTTTGAGTAGCAACTTTGTGTTAATTGCTTTCCACCCAAAATCTTTTTAAACCCCCGCTTGACTAACATGGTCCTTTGGCCGCTTTCTTTGAGAGTTCTATTCCTTCTTTCGCAACTCCATTCTGTTTGTGGAGTCCTTGCTGAGATAATTCATGACCAATGCCATTTTCAATACAATATTGAGTTATTATACCATTGACAAACTCGGTTCCTCTGTCGATCTAATTTTGATAATGGTTTGGCCTTTCTCATTTTGAATCCTCTTCATTAGTCATTTGGGTAGTTTCGTAGAGTTTCTTTTCTTTACACATGAATATTGTCCATGTATATCTTGAGTAGTCAACTACTACCACCAAGGTGTATTTCTTTCCACTTATGCTAGTTGGTTCCATTGGGCCAAATAGATCCATATGTAGCAGATGTAATATTCTTGTTGAAGATGGGCATGTCTTTTCTTTGAATGATGATTTTATTTGTTTTCCTTCGACATGCGTCACATATATTCTCCTTTTTGTATATCGAGTCCGGGAAGTCCTTCTACAAGACTACTCGCAAGCTTGTTAATCGTTTTGAAATTCGGTGACTCGGCTTTTTTGTGCCACACCAACTTGATTGATTGTGCTTTTGCTAATAGACAAAAGTGGGTGTTGCGTTGACCAATCTACTACATACATGTTGTTTTGTCTCGCATCCTTGCAACACAACTTCATTCGATTCAACATCCTTGATTTGGCATATACCCATGTTAAATCCAACATTATAACCCTTGTCACGAGTTGGCCGATGCTTAGCAAATTGAAGTTTAGTCCTTCAACATATGCAACATCCGTGATTTTTAATCCATTTTTCTTGATGGATCCAATGCCTCTTATTTCTCCTGGAGCTTTATTTCCTCCAAATATGACTTTTGCTCCTTTAACTTCCTTGAATTTTGACAGATTTTTCTTATTTCTGTCATATGTCCGGGCGACCACTATCCATGTACCAGGTTCCGCACTCACTATTCCTTGAACCCGCAATCAATGAAATTAAGTTTTAGGTACCCATACTTGTCTGGGTCCCGAGAGATTAGAATTGTAAGATGATCCAACCAACTTATAGCCAAATGATTTGACTCTAAGGGGTTGCCATCTATCGTGCCATAATCATAATTAATCTTGGCAAATGGCTTTGGGATTCTAGGTTCATACGGTTGTCTCTTTTGTCCGTATGCTACCGTTTCATGTGTTTTAGCAATCGCCTTCTTTGGGTAATTGTGGTGTCTCCGAGTGTAGTGTCTAGGTGCATATGTGTCTTCGATGAAAGCTCTTATACTTTTGGAATGGCCTTTCTTTGAGTTCTAGTGTCTTTGCCATTTGGGCTTATATTCCATAAGTCTATCCGATAGTTCACATCATTCCAATCACTTGGCTTGGATATTTTCTACCATTCCCATCATATGTATTTCTTTTATAGATTTTCTGGGGTTTTGGTAGCTCTGCTTTCTTCTTTACGAGTATTTTGTTTGGAGTTTTTGAGAACTCGATGAATCTCTTCTCACTGTCCTTTCAACGCACTCAACTGGTCATTTTCCTTTTCCTTTATAACCAAGGCCGCTTTGCTTGTAATTGTGCTTTGGAGTGAATGTGTGTGCACCATTTGGAGTTTTGGATTGTTTAGACTCTTCATTGCTTGAAGATCCTTTTTCCAAAATTACTTTTGAGGTTTGACATAGCACAAAGGAATTAAATCCTAAGCCTGTCTTGTCTCCACATTCTCATTGACTCATAATAAGATCATCCAATGATTTAGATGCCTTAGTGAATGAGGCAATAACATTTTGAGGTCATTCTCCTCTTTTCTATGGCAGCTATTTTCGCTATTAGCTTGGCATTTTTAGCCTTTAAACTTTTATTCTCATCGCCTATTTGACCAGAGTACTCACCTCCTTAGTCACCGTGAGTTTTGGCTCTTGAGTAGTTGTTTTCCTCATTTAGTAGTGTGCGTGAGGATTTAATGTGTTCAAAATCTTTCATCATTTTGCCTAATGAATCATAAAGATCGGTGGGTGATGAAGTGCGTGTGTCACGATCCACTATCACTAGAACCGAGTTCGATGAGTTAGAGTGTACCTCATCTTCTTGGTCGAGGTTGATCTTGTTCCTTGGCCATCAAACAGATTAGAGCTTCTTCTTCAGAGTCACTTGAGTAATCGCTTCACTACTTTCGACTCATCTATGTCTTTTGACTTGCATTTGTCTCAGATCTCTGCGCAGCCTAACATTGCCTTTTTCTTTTCTTGTCTCCTTTCTCTCGAAGACCTTTCTTTCTTCTTCATTTTCGTATTTGTTGACTACAGGATATGGGCAAGTCAATGACATAGTGACTGGTTGCCTACAGTTCCAAAGATAGATGTTCAACCTTTTGATCAGCTCTCTTTCCATTCTTGGATTGTCGTCCTTTGATATTGACTTTTTGATGATCTCTGTTCTTTTGGTTGGCCTATCTTCTCTTGACTTGGAAGGAGCCGAGTGTCTTTTCGGGAGGATTCACCTTGCCTTTCTTGTAGCTCTTATTGAAAAACTTGTTGAACCTTTTTACTAGTAGGGCTATTTCTTCCGGGTCAATGACTTTGACCTCAGCTCTCTTCCCATCTTTAACAATTAGAGCAATTTGTTTTGGGTACATTTGTCTCTTCCTGGTTTTTTTCTTCTCACTCAAACTCGTAGGCTTTGAGGCCTCGAGAATAGTTCATGGTTGGATGTCTTTGATAGGTCCATGGAATGTCTTAGTGCCATGACCTTCATTTCCCATTCGAGTTGGAAGACTTTTTAGATCTTCATACACATTTCTTCTCGTGTATATTCCTTTCCAATCCGATGGCTCGTTGGTGATTTTCGTGAATCGAGCATCCGATTGATCTAGGTTCTCTCCCGAGATCATTTTTAAGTTCTCAAATTTCGTACATACCACCGATAATTTGTTTTCTTTGATTTGCTCCGAGCCTTCACAAATCAATGTTAGCTTGTCCGCATTTCTTTAGCCGTTTTGCATGATTTGACTTTGTTGAACATGGCTTTGTCCATGGTTTTGTAAAGAATGTCCTTGGCCACATTGTCCAAGTTATATCTTTTTCTGTCATCATTTGTCCATTCAGCTCTTGGTTTTTCGATCATAGCCGGTCCGGGAGCTATATCCTCTTCACCTTCACTGCAGCCTCTCTTCTTACAACTGTGTTCACTTTTAAGATTTGCAGTGGCCTATCCTCTATCACTATCCACATCTCATCATGTAATGCTGATAAATGAGCCTGCATACGGATTTTCCAATCATCAAATTCTTCAATTGTGAACATAGGGATGCGTGTCAAGTTTGCTTCCATTATGATAACCTTTTAATGATAAAAGGGGTTTTGAAAATTTAAGTACTAAAATAAACTTTGAAGAATTTGGAGATCTAGTTCAGTAACCAGTGCGGAAGGCTCAATGAACCAACTGCTCTGATACCACTTGTAGGTCCCAAAGGATGCGGGTGTAAGGTTTAGAGGGGGGGTTGAATAAACCTTACAAACTTTTTCTATTTAGTCCTTTTTAAAGATCAGAGTTGATGTTACACAGTTGTGTCCTTGGTGGACAACCAATTTAGTTAATCAAGAGAGTTAGTCTCTCAAATGACTCAATCGAGCCGTTGATGGAATAACTCAGCCGTTAAGACTAAATTAACTCAACTGTAGTTTGTTTTCAGCGGAAGACTTAACACCCTTAATAAAGGTTAAGCAAAGATTTAATGTTTGGTTTAGTACTTAGAAATTATCAAGTGGATAGCAAATTTGTCAGCAGAGTTAAACAAATAAGATGCAGGAATTAAAGTGCTGAAATGTAAATGACACAATAAGATTTTTATAGAGGTTCGAAGATGGGGTAATTCTTCTACTCCTCTCTTCTCCAATCTCCTGGAGGAATCCACTAGGTATTGATCAGTATACAAAGTGGTAACAGTCCAGATACAAGTCTTGATCACACAGCTGACTTGATCCTTTGGGACTCAGTCGAGATGCCTTGATCACTCAGCTGGCTTCTCGTACGACTCAGCTTCTTCACAGGGCAGCTGCCTTGCTACTACAGCCCACTTGCTCAAGCTCTTTGGATTTGATCACGAAGCCCTCCAAAAACTCGAGACTGGTTCGACCTTGAACTTTCCTACAATCCTTCGTGGAATGTAGACCCCTTGATTCTTCAATAATTTCCTCTTCAACTGATAGAAGTTATCTTTCCTTCACAGGTGAGTGTTGGATTGATGATCTTCGTAATGTAGGCTTGAGGATTAATCTTGAATAATTTGAGAATATTTTCGGTTACAATTCTAATAATTGCTTGAATGTTTGTGGTTCAGGTAACCTACTCTCAGAGTCATTCCTCAGCCTTTTATAGTGATCTTTCAAGAAATTTGCCCGTTAAAGAGATAGTCTTATTTTTGAAAGTCACTTGTGGACGTTGGCTTGTCTTGTTGCAGTCCTTGAATTTGCCACTTCCTCGTATAAAATGTTCTTCACTTTTCAGAGTTCGACACGGTGTAGTGCTTCCCATTGGTTTATTCCTTTTGCACGCGCTTCTGGGACTGAGCACTTCGAGAAAGGTAGCATGGAGATATTACTTGTTTAAGTAATTCTCTTGATTTAGGCAACGAATCTCTTTCAGATTATCTCGACTTGACCGCATTTCCTTGCTTTCCCCAGGTGACTTAGAGTCGCCTTCCAATCATTGGATGACTCTCCTGTCACTTCGACTTGAGACTTGGCTATGTTTGGTGACTTGATCGATACTCCACTCACCGCATCTCACTGTTCCTTGATCGAGTCCACGACTTCTCTTCTTTGCCATACTAAGTCGCCTTGCAAAACAAGTCTTCCTTCCGATCTTGATTGTCTTTTTTTCATGTTTTAGTCATAGTCGACTTAACTCACTTGATCAGCCCTATTTATTACAATACGAGTTTATAAAAAAATGGGGTGCCAACTTCCTATTCTAAGTTTTACATGGCATTCATCAAAATCTAAACAATAAATTTCCCAACAAAATTTCATATGGCGGCGACCTGTATTGGTTGCAGTACCGACCGAGTTTTTCACCCACAAAATGTTGGAATTGGCTTTTAAGACCTTCTTCAAAGTTGTAGCTCTATCTCTTAGCTTTCCATATCCACTTGAATCATCTCAATATCAATTTTTTAGAGAAAGTTATTGCCAAAATACGAAACGCTGCCGCATGATGGAAATTTCGACGCGTTTGGGCGTTTCTTCAAATCAATCTCTCGTTGTTTGCTCGTTTGTACTTCTTTTGATACACGATTCATTACTATGACTATAAACTCAATATAATTGGCTCTCAACATGGCTTGGCTACTCAAATGACTCAAAATACTAAAAAACAACACAAAACTCAAGTCTAGGAAGCCCAAATCATTGGTATAAAACCAAGTGAACAAAAACCCACTTATGATCAACAATTTTCATTTCAGAGGAAAAGGGAACCGAATCCCAAGTATGGTTCTTAATAAGAGTTGAATACTCAGTATCCATTGCCTCCTTCCATTTGGGATGTGATAAAGCCTCCATAACAGTAGATAGTTCAGAAGTATTGAGAATAGCAGAGAAAGTTTTTGGCTTGAAGATGCCTAGCTTGGATCTAGTGATCATAGGATGAAGAGAGGGATTTGGAGAATTAGATATAGGAGACTGAGAGACTGAGGGACTGAGAGCTAGTGGAGAGGCTGAGGAAGTAGGAGAATGTGAAATTGCTGGTATGGAAGGTGGAGAAGCAGGTGCAGCACGGAGAGAGAATGAAGAGGATGTAGTTGGAGGAGATGAAATAGGAAGAGAGGGTAAGAAACTTGGAGTTGGAAAAGCAGCAGGTGTATCAGTGGTTGACTGAGAGGAAAATAGAGATTTCATCTTCATTAAAACTCATAGTGCTTGCAATATAAATTTTGCCAAAAGGACTAAGACACATGTACCCTTTGTGAAATGGGCTATAGCCAATAAACACACATTTAGAAGATATATACTGGAGTTTGTGATTATAATAAGGATGGAGATAAGGAAAGCATGCACATCCAAAAACTCTAAGAAAATTATAATTAGGAATTTTACCAAAAGGTTTTTGAAAAGGAGATATGTTTTGGAGAGTAGGAGTAGGTAGTCTGTTTATAGTAAAGACAGAAGAAACAAAAGAATCCCACCAGAACTTATAGGGTAAACTAGAATTTGCTAAGAGAGTTAGTCCCATATCCACAATGTGTTGGTGTTTTCTCTCCGGTTTCCCATTTTGTTGGTAGGTGTAGGGACAAGGGTGTCTAGGTTGAACTCCCAGAGATAGTAAATAAGAGGAGATAGGTCTATAATCACCACCCCAATCACACTGAAATGTTTGAATTTTTGAATTGAAGTGAGTATTGACAAGTGCAACAAATTGTTTGAGAATAGAGAGTGCTTCTCCTTTGTATTGTAAAGGATAAATCCAGGTGTAATTAGTAAAATCATCAAGGAAGTGAAGATAGTATTTAAAGCCATGAACTGAAGGTGTGTATGTTGGTCCCCATACATCTGAGTAAATTAATTGGAATGGAGCAGTAGTGTGAGATTTAGAATGAGGAAATGGATGTGCATGTAATTTTCCAACCTTGCAAGAATCACAGAAATTTAAAGAAGACAAATTCACAGAAACTTTCAATTGTTTGAGTACATTGGAAACAACAGAAGGAGAGCAATGACCTAAACGTTTATGCCACATTTTTACATCATTATTGAGAGAAAGAAAACGGAGCTAGACTGCAGGGCTTTGGAGGTAGTGCAACCAGATTTTGACAGATCAATGCAATATAGACCATCTTTTAGTGAACCTCTCAGCAGCACTTGATGTGTCATTTTGTCCTTGACAAAACAATAATCGGAGTGAAATTCAATGAACACATGTTTATCTCTAGTAAGTTGAGAAATGGACAGAAGATTTTTAGATATATCTGGCACATATAACATGTTATTAAGGAGAAAAGGTTTGGAGATAAGAGTGGAAGAGAGAATGGCTGAACCAATGTGAGAAATGCGAAGAGGTGAACCATTACCTATGGTGAGTTTATCATTCCCTTTGTAAGGAGAGTAAATGCTAAGATTATTCAGATCAGCATTCACATGAGCTGTTGCACCACTATCCACATACCAATTAGCATCAACCTCAGCAGAATTCCTGGGATCAAATGAATTACATGCAGCCTGAGTGAGATGAGACTGAAAACTGACATTAGATGAATCATAAGATGGAGCAGGCTTATAATTATCAGTAGTTGTAGAAGCAATATGAGCCTGAGCAGAGGATAAATCAATGCCAACAAAATTAACATGAATCTCTTAAAACACTTGGATGCTATGTGATTATTCTTCCACGATTTGGCAGACGACTGCTTTCTGAAACCAACCTCCGCCTCTTCCTATAGAAAAACCACCACGAGATCCCCGAGATATACCACCACGAGATCCAAAATTCTCGGGAAAGAAAGGCTTTTAGTAACCATATGAGCATTAGGATTAACAACCATTGATATAGGATCATGTAGATGAGTCTCGAGACATGTGTTGAATCGCATTTCATGTGTCTCAAGAGCATACCGCACATCTTGTAAGGTAAGAGGTTACGTTTCGAGCACTCAAATTCACAACAATAGATTCCAATTCAAAGACCAAGACCACGTAGAATATGAATAATAAGATCATCATCGGAAATGACTTGTTCTGCAGCATGGATTTGATCTGCAATTCCCTGCATTTTTAAAATATAATCTGCAATAGATAAATCTCCTTTCTTCGAAGCATGTAATCGAGCTCAAGATGTTGAACTCTAGCACGAGAGTGAGATCGAAAGGAAGTTTCTAAGATAGGTCCAAAGTTCAAACAGAAGTAGTACATCTACTAACATATCCCTTCGTTGATTCGTAAATGGAAGAGATGATCCAAAAAAGAAGTCGATCACGCTGTATCCAAATCGAATAAGCAGGATTTGGTACACATCCAAAGGAAGAAGATGATTCTTCAATAAATGGTGAAGATGCAGATGCCTTGCTTGGGACGTAAATTCATCGAAACCATGTGCTTTGATGCATTTGCTAGGATTTGAATCGCCAAGATTGAGTAATTGTTGCGATCAAGTCTAATAGGAATCGCATGAAAAGTGGGAAGAATAATGTTCACGGAGAAGAAAACTCCATTGCGAGAAAGAAATCAGGAAAAATGACCGCCACCGGATCAAATAGCTCTAGATACCATGCTAAATATCAGAAATATTTGACATATTGAGATTTAATGAGAAATGAAAACTAAAACAATTTTATTCATCAGTTGAGCTACTATTTATACAGGGGAGTTAGTTAGGAATAACAGAAAATGGTTAATACCAAAACTACCCGTAACAACTTAACTAACTAGTGGACGGTTAGTTATTTATAACTGCTAACTAATAACATTAATAAACGTCTCTTCGCTCTCTCCCTCAATGGTTCCTCCTACTCATCCAAACCCCAGCTTATCTCTGCCTCAATGGAGACCGGAATCGGCGTCATGGACACAAAACTAGGAATGATGTCATTCTTCGATTCCTCTGGCGCCATAATCCCCGTGACCGTAGTCGGCTTCCATGAGGGTAACATTGTTACTCATGTCAAGACAGAGGCCACCGATGGGTACAACGCTGTTCATGTCAGGTACTAGAGAGTCCGAGATAGAAAATTGACGAAATCGGAGCTAGGGCACTTGGAAAAGTCTGGAATTATTCCCCTGCAGCATTTGCAGGAGTTTAGGCTGCAATCGGTTGTGGGTTTTGAGCTGAATAAGTGGCTAGATGTGGAGGAGTTGTTTAAAGAAGGAGATTTCATTGACATCTCCGGGACTACCATCGGCAAGGGGTTCCAAGGTAATTAATTTTATATTTTTACTTTACTAAATCTTTTGTTGTGTATATACATTGTTTGCGGTAGTACTCTGTGCATTGATTGTATTTGAATGTCTCTGAAACTGAAAAGGATTCATTGATGCCATATATGCTTTTATTTATTCACTATTATACTTACATCTGTAGTTGAATGTGAACAAGTATTGTGATGTTATTGGTAAATTGATTAATTTCGGAGGACTTACTGCTGCATAATTCAGAATCTTGATTTGTTGTTTTAGTTTCTGAAAAAAATAAAAGAAAAACAACTTGAGTGGCTTGATGCATGAAAACAACTTGAATCCATAAGAATTTATGTAAACGTGGTATTTTGAGTGTTATGCAATTTGGAAAAACTTAGCGGTTGCAGGAATATTAATTTAAAATCCACCAAACGCCGTTCATTTGTAAGTTCTTTGCATTAGCCTTTGTGCTTCCTCATTTGCTCTGTTAAGAAGCTGTTATAATTTTTTGTACTCGATCTTGGCATGTTTCTCGTTAGAATCGACATAATGAGTCTCATTGGCATGATTAACTAGGTGGTATGAAGAGACATAACTTCAAGAGAGGCCTTATGACCCACGGATCGAAGAGCCACCGACAGCTTGGATTCGTTGGGGTTGGTACTACGCCTGGACGTGTATACAAGGGCAAGAAAATGCCCGGGAGAATGGGAGGCACTAAGACAAAGATTCGAAAGCTTAAGGTTGTCAAGATTGACAACGACCTCAATGTTGTGATGATCAAAGGGGTTGTACCTGGTAAGCTCGAAAATCTTCTTCGTATTACTCCGGCAAAGATTGTGGGCAAAAATATACCCAAAAACTAGTTTTAACTCTTTATACTTCTTTTCCGGATATGTTGTGGTTCGTGTAATTTTGTGTTCGAATTAGGGATATAGCAAATTATATTCCTTTGTTGAGCTTAGTTTGTTATGGTTTTTACATTGATGGGATAAAACAATAATCAATTTTGAGGCAACCAAGAAATGTTGTAAGATAAGTGATCAATTTATTTGTCTAATTGATTGGGTTTGTTGGGTGCCGTTGATTAGAATTTGGATTGAAAATTTCCTTGAATGAAAAATATGAAAACAGCGTGAGCATTCATTGAGAAGAAAAGGGAAATTTTATTTAACCAACTCAAACTAACACATTCCAGTTGCATGTGTATTTATAGGTACAGAAAATGAGATACACGTGTAAGCCTATGTATCAGCTAAGTAAAGGAAGAAATGAATTACAATGTAACCCAAACAAAACACAAGCTCGTAAACATAAAGCCCAATACTAACATAAGGCCCAATACTCCAACAGCCCCCCTTAAGTTGAGCCGTGGTGGAAATCGGACAGGCCCAACTTGGACAACAACTCATAAAACACTGCCTTTCCAGGGAGCTTAGAGAAAATGTCAGCAAGCTGCATGTGGGAAGAGATCTTGAGAGGAGCCACGAAGCCAGCCTTGTATTGATTCTGAATCACATGACTATCAATGTCAAGGTGCTTCGTGCGCTCATGAAACATCGGGTTTGCAACAATATGAAGTGCGGCTAGTTGGCGCACCACAAAGGAACAAGTAGGGGCAATGAAACGTGGAAATCTTTAGCAAGATAGGATAACCACATGAGTTCACACACTAGTGCCCATGGCCCGTACTCGGCCTCCGCTGTACTCCGAGACACGGTGAATTGCTTCTTGGTTTTCCAGAAATCAAGGAAGAACCCAAGAAGACACAATACCCAGTGAGTATCACTACAAAACCCCCAATCTACATCACAATATGCCTTGAGAGTAAGAGGATGGTTGAGGAATAAAATAGCCCAAGGGAAGGGGAGCTCTTCAGGTATCGAATGAGATGCATAGCAAAGATCGGTGAGAGGTGTAAGGGTCATTAACGAACTGGCTAAGTTGTTGGACTGCATAAGTAATATCAGCTCGGGTGAGATTGAGATAAAGGAGCCGCCCAACAATTCTTCTGTATTGTTCAGCATCACCCAAAGGTGTCCCCTCCTTCCCTGCCAGACTAAGACCTTGAGAGAGAGAGAGGCATAGAAGGCGGGTTTGCAATGCAAAGATTCCTGCATCTTCCAGCAAATCCACAATATATTTTCTTTGGTTGAGAAAAGTCACTTGAGTAGTCATGGCTATCTCCAAGCCAAGGAAGTATTTTTTGTGCCAAGATCCTTGATGGTAAATAGGTGATCTCAGGCGTTTCTTAAGAGCCGCAATCTCAAAGACCACATGACCCAGTGATGAGGACATCATCCACATAAATGAGAAATGCTAAGAAAGAATCATAAGTGACTTTGAGAAAAAGGCAATGGTCATTTGGACTATTTAAGGCCAAAAGCAAGCAACTTATTACACAACTCCCCTGTTTCATTGCCTAGATGCCTGTTTTAATCCATAAAGACTCCTCCGCAAGTGACATACTTGACCGGGGAGTGCCTTAGTATAACCAAGCAGGAGTTAGCATGTAAATATCATCATCCAAAAACCATGTAAAAAGCAATCATTAATGTTAAGTTGTTGCAAGCCCACCCCTTCATAGTAGCCAGGGCAATAAAGAACCTAATTGTGATAAGCTTTGCAACGGGGGAAAAAAATCCACATAATCAATGCCTTGCACCTGATGGTACCCCTAAGCCACCAATCGAGCCTTATACCTCTCAACACGCGCTTATCCGCTTCCTTTTTACCTTAAAGACCCGTTTATTTCCTATGGCCTTCTTTCCTATTGGAAGAGCAGTAAGGTCCAATGTGTGATTGAGTTCGAAGGCCTCAATTTCCTATTCCATAGCCTTTAACAAGTCAGGGTGTTTGCTAGCCTCAGCATATGTGTTAGGCTCCTTTTCAGTAGAAACATTAGCAAGAAAAGAGATGTAGGTATTGGATAAATGATAAGAAATAGTATAAGGAAAAGTAGGACAAACATAGGATGTACAGAAGCACCTTTGGCCGAGGGAGCAACGTGGTGGGAGACAATGGGAAAGGAGAACAAGAGTTAGTGACATAATCCCGTAGCAACACAGGGGGTTTATGTGGTCTAGTACTTCTTCTAGGAGGAGTACATGAAGGATCAACAAAGACAGGGGGAGGAGAAGAAGTAACACCGAAAGAAGATGGAATAGAGAATGGTCAAGGAAATAAAACGGTGGATCGTGAGAAATAGGAGAGGTATTGGAATGAAAAGGAAACTCATGCTCAACAAAAATAACATCCCTTGACACCAAAATTTGATGAGTATCCATGTTATACAACTTGTACCCCTTCTTCCCCACTCATAACCCACAAAAACACACTTATGAGACTGGTGTCAAATTTACCCTTGTGTGGTGTAGTATTAGTGGCACATGTCGGGCAACCAAAAGGTTTGAGTCTCCCATAATCGGAGGATGACCAAAAAGGATTTCATAGGGAGTCCTCCAACCAAGAACCACACTAGGCAGTCTATTAATAATGTAAGTAGCAGTGAGAAGAGAAAAATGCCAAAAAATGGCTGGGAGCATGTTACTGAAACATAAGTGCCCTTGCAACATTCAAAAGAGTCCTATATTTTCTCTCCACCACCCCATTTTGTTGAGGTGTATACACACAACTTCTCTGGTGTATAATCCCCAGGGAAAGAAAGAGTGCTTGACAAGAGTGATTAACAAACTCTCCCCCATTATCACTTCTAACAGTCTTCACATATCCCTTAAATTGTGTTTGTATCATCTTAAAGAAATTGCCAACATGTAAAACCCGTAATTTAGTTTTCTTATCCTAATTTATATTTTCTAATAATCATGTTTAAAAATGATATATATATATATTATACATTTTTTTATTTTTTTATTTTTAGTAGGGAGCAGCATATGGTGTAATTGGATAATCCCATTTTTATACTTTTGCCATTATCGTCATTTTTCCATTATCTTCAACTTTAGCCCACTCCCAGGGCTGGCCCTGAGGGTAGTCACCGAGGGCGACCGCCTAGGGCCCCCGGTTTTGAGGGGCCCAATTTTACATAGGCTTTTCTATAGGTATACATGTTTTATTTAAAATATATATAAGGGCCCCAAAAAAATTAAAAAATACTAAATGACAAAAATTAAAAAATACCAAATGACCCTTTTCTTTAAGATCATGTTCATCACTTGACACTAAAGCCATTGTCAACACCAAGATGGGAAAGTCATGTTAATAGTATCACAACTATAATAACTCAACCTAATGAGATAAGATAAACTTTATTTAAATTATCAAGAGTTAGTGAAGATGCCAAATCTAGGAGTGAGTATCTTTAGCAACACATGAACTCGCGAATTTTGAGTTTCTACCGGGCATGACTATATTGTATAATATTTAAAAAAAAATGAATTGGTTAGCAAAAAATTACAATCTAAAGATATGCAAATTGATGTTGCAATAATTAATTTAAAAGGATTGACTTCTTATTTGAAAAATATAGGAAATAAGGTTTCCAATCTGTTGTGGCATCAGCAAAAGAGATTGCATCTAGGATGAAAATTGATCTTGTTTTCCCTAAAAAAACGTACAACTCATAGGAAGAAACAATTTGATGAAAATTACAAAGAAGAGATATCAATCACCATAGGAATCTTTTACTAATTAGTTTCTTGTTGTAATTGATTTTGCTATTTCATCTTTAAAGAGTAGATTTGAACAATTGGATGTCTTCGAAAATATTTTTTGTTTTTTGTTTAGTCCTAAGAAGTTGTTTTCAATGGATAAAAATAGATTGCATGAATGTTGTGTTAATCTTCAAGTTGCTCTAAAACATAATGAAAAATATGATATTGATGCTAATGATTTATTTTCTGAATTACAAGTATTGCAAATGTGTTTAACAAAAGAAACAAAATTACCTATTGAAGTTCTTGAAATTGTAAAAGCATTGGATTATTTTCCAAAAGGTTTTTCAAAACTAAAATTGGTAAAACCACACTTGCATTCAACTATTTCTCAAGAAAGATTAAATGTGTTAGCAATTTTATGTATTAGAAATAAGGTGTTGGAAAATCTTGATTTTGATGATCATGATTTTGCTTCTCAAAATACTAGAAGATCAAATTTTTTTCAAGGACTCTTTTATACTTTTTTTTGTTTTTTAGGTGTTATACTTATTGAATATTCTAGATGATGAAAAATATGTTTATTGTTTGATTAGCTTGAAGTTTTTTATTGTATTTTTTATAGTGCCCCTTTTTATCTTATCGCCAAGGGCTCCTGAATAGTCAGAGCTGGCCCTGCCCATGTTATTATTATCAGCAAAGTTAAGAATTTGTATTCTTATTTCTTCCTCAGACCAACCAATTCTATTTATCTTCTCCAAACTCATTTTCTAATTCAACCAAAGATATACACAAGGTAAGTTCACGTTGATCCTCATTTCATTCAATTGTCATCAAACTTCATTTTTTTTACCATACTCAATGCAATTTTTCTCTCCGGTGGAGTTTCATCGGAGTTCATCGGTGATGCGGGATGGGATGTGCAATATTTATTTATTTTATACTTTTTGGTGTTGTGTATGTGTAAGTGTATATGTGTGGGTGTGTGTGTGTTGGGTATGTGCATGTGTAATTATGTGTGTGTAATTATATATTTGTGTGTTATGTGTGTGTGAAACTATATATATGTGTGTGTGTGTTTTGTGTGTGTAATTATATATATATTATATATATATATATATATATATCACAAGTGTTCTGTGTGTGCGTGTCTTGTGATTATGAGTGTGAAATTTTATTTTGTGTATGTGTGTGCGTGTTCGTGTGTTTGTGTGTGTGGTGATGTGTGTGTGTGTGCTGCGTGTCCCGGGTGTGTGTAGCGATGAGTTGTGTGTGAGTTTTCGTCTCCAGGAAATGAGTTCTACCGAAACGAAGGGAAGTCGAAGGTGACAAAAGGGGCGACTGGGAATGGGGTCTTTTCAAGTAGGGGCTTGAGTTTGAAAATTTGATAGAGATTACGGCTAAATTGGGAATTTCGATGATTTACATATTTGACCCCTTGAAGTTTCATTTCAGTCCAAATTTCAAATCAAAGTTTCCAGAATTTTCTATTCAGTCACAAACAAGTTTCAATTCAGTCCAGATTTTTATTTAAAATTTTCAGATTTTCAAATTAACCCCTATAACTTATTTGGACTTTTTGGATCTATTTAATTTGACCCTGCAAGTTTTCAATTTAGTCTAAAACTAAAATTTACTTTTAACTTCTTTCAATTTAAACATCCAAACTTATATTTTTAGTCAAATATTCATATAATAAAAGTCCCGGGCTATTTTATAAGTATAGTAATTAATTAGAAGTTACTACTTAATCTCTAAGCCTAAATCATGTTAATTTATATTGTAGGCGACGAAGAACCGTACAATTAGGACTTCTACTTTCGAGCTTTTTGTGCATCTACTTTATTTTGCTGATTGAGGTAGGGATTCTTATCACATTTTATGTGTATAATTCATTGTCCTTGTTAAATGCCTAAACTGTCCAATTATGTGAATTACGCATTTTTCAATGGTCAAATGATATGCATAATTATGTGAATTATGTGCTTTTGATGTATTACATATATGCATAATTATGTGAATTATATGTTTTTAATGTGCTATATGATATGATTAATTTTTATGAATTATATGTTTTTCATTACAATGAATGTTATGTATATTATGTAATGGAAACTTTTTGGCCACGTGCCATGGGAAAGGAAAAATATGGCATTCGTGCCACGGGAAAGGAAAAAATTTTGGTCTCGTGCCGCAGGAAAGAAAAATATGGCATTCGTGCCATGGGAAAGGAAAATTTTTGCCCACGTGCCACGGGAAAGAA
Organism: Rehmannia glutinosa; assembly: GCA_016081115.2. Lineage (NCBI taxonomy): Eukaryota > Viridiplantae > Streptophyta > Magnoliopsida > Lamiales > Orobanchaceae > Rehmannia > Rehmannia glutinosa. The sequence goes on from JABTTQ020003010.1 coordinate 89,339, forward strand.
AAAATGTGGCATTTATGCTTATGAGAAAGGAAACTTTTTGGCCACGTACCACGGAAAAGGAAAATATGGCATTCGTGCCACGGGAAAAGAAATTTTTGGCCTCGTGCCTTGGGAAAGGAAAAAAATGGCATTCATGCCTATAGGAAAGCTTATGTGCTATTTGGCTTATGCCAACGGGAGAGGTTATGTGCTATTCGGCGTATGCCAATGGAAAATATTATGTGTTAATTTATATAGTTGTGCACTTTTCGTATTTAGCTTGGACATCTTTATCTCTACTGAGTATGTGATTACTCACCCCTAAATTCAAATTCTTTTCATATCATACGGATGGATGCGTTGCAGATGTGGGGGAATAGCCGATGATTTCACTTTTAATTATTTCAATTTCAAGAACTATGAACTCGTTTTAAATTTTGAACAATTGTGATGTACTATTTTCTTTTAATTTATTTCAAAGTGTTTTGAGTGGATTTTTAATTTTTGACAAATACTCTATAATTATTTCTTAAGACTTAAAGTATTCTTATTATAGCTTCCGCTAAACTGTTCATTTATCTATTTATAAAAAAAACATGATTTTCTCAAAATATAGTAACGCTAAAAATACATTTCAAAAAGTAGGGCGTTACAGTATGGTATCAGAGCAGGTCTACTTTCTTGTAGACTTGCAATTTTTAAATTTTTTTCCTATAAAAAAATTAAAATGGCTATCCCTTTCCATCGCGCTCCATCCAACCAGGTAACATTTATTTAATTTTTGCATCATTAGAAATTGGGAAAGTATGATATGTGAATTATGAAAGTTTATGTAAATTTTTATGTGACTTGTTAGAACTTACGAATGTGTTCTTTGATTCGTTACATGATTTTTACATTTCGTGTATGCCACTTTAGATGTAGAGAACAACGTAAAATAGCGATTCATAATGAACTATAGAAAAACAACATGTATTTTCTTTATAATATGATATAGAGTTGAATGACTCATATGATTAACTTTTGACTTTCGATTGGCCCGCACATTTAAAAATACTAGAAAGTCTGATGCATTATAGAATCAATCTGCGATGAGAGTTTAAACTTAGTTATTTTATTTTTACTGTAGATAATGCCGCAACGTAGAGACAATTTGAACTCGTCACTTAACTCAAACCAATGCCAGGGGGATGCTGGCAATGCCCTATTGGCTAATCTCATAAACCTGTTGCAAAAGCTACCCCAACAGAACACCTCACCACCTACAATGGGCCACTAAGTTGGTGGAAATAAGAACGCCCATATTCTGGAGCAATTTCGGAGGTTTCGTACACAGACTTTCAATGGCCGTGATGGGCCTTTTGTGGTTGAAGAGTGGTTATGTGCGATGGAGAGAATTTTCGCTCGTATACCTAGCACAGATGCACAACAAATTTCATGTGCCACTTTCCAATTCGTAGAGGATGCTGATCACTGGTGGAGGCATTCTGCCGTTCGCGGACAACTCAATGACATGGCCTGGACCAATTTCAAATGGGAAGTCATGCAACAATACTTTCCTCAGTCGTACAGAGATCAAAAGGATACTGAATTTTTGGAATTGAAGCAAGGTGGCATGATAGTCATCGAATATGAACGCAAATTTAACCAGCTAGCGAGGTTCGCCACACACTTGGTGGACACAGGCGAAAAGAGGGCAAAGAGGTTTCGTAGAGGACTACGACCTGAGATTGGCAGTGTATTGGCTTGTTTGGGGACAACGACTTATGAAGAACTCCTTTCACGAGCTCAAGAAGTGGCTTATTATGCGAAATTGACGATCGGACTCAAAAGATCAAGCGATGTTTTAGGGAAAAGAAAATGGAATGGGCCAACTCAGGGAACAGGGACTGGCAATCAGGGTAAACAGATCAGAACTAAGGAAAATGCTATTCTGGTGGCACTGAAAGAGAAACCAACATGTACATCATGCGGAAAGAATCATTTTGGGGAGTGTCTTTTAGGGAAATGAGTGTGTTTTCGGTGCCATCAACCAGGTCACAATGCTACATTTTGCACCACCTACACTGATAAGGGAAAGGCACCCACTGGACAAGCACGTGTATATGTTATGACATAGTAGGAAGCTCAACAGAGCCCGGGAACTCTAACTGGTATGCTACATGTTTTCGATACACCTGCTCTTGTGCTATTTGATACTGGTGCTACACATTCCTTTAGTTCTGTTGATTTCCATGCTAAAACCCAACTCAAGACCTACACTATTAGCGACATGCTAGAAATAAGCCTCCCATCCAGAAAAAACAATAAGTACTGGTTTAGTGATTAACAATGTGGAGTTGAATTTTGATGGGAAGGGTTTAGAAGCGGATTTGCATGTGATTAGGATGAAGGATTTTGATATCATCTTAGGAATGGATTGGTTGAATAAGTACAGGGCTAACATAAAATGTCACGAGAGAGAAATAACCCTTAAATGGAGATGAATTCACATTTTTCGGAGCGAGAGTAAGTGGTATGCCCCGAATGATATTAGCAATGAAGACAGTCAAGATGTTGAAGAAAGGAAATTGTCGGGGTTATCGGTGAATGTGATGGACACTCGGTTCTTTGAGAAAACCCTCATGGAAGTCCGGTTATGCGTGAGTATCTTCGCGTCTTTCGAGAAGATTTGCCAAGAGTACCTCCAAATCGACCAATAGAGTTTACAATTGATTTGATTTCGGGAGCTGCCCCTATATAGAAAGCACCATATAGAATGGCACCCAAGGAGCTTCAGGAACTAAAATCAGCTGCAAGAACTTCTGGATATTACAGAAGGTTTATTGGGCCTTGTAGGATATTACAGAAGGTTTATCGAAGGATTTTCGAAAATAGCAGGCCCGATGACCAAACTCACAAGAACGGGTGAGAAGTTTGTTTGGACTGAGAGGTGCGAGCAAAGCTTCCAAGAACTCAAACGGCGTTTAATCTCAGCATCGGTTTTGACAATTCCAAATAGTACAGATGGTTTTGTAATCTACAGTGATGCCTCAAAACAAGGGTTAGAGTGTGTTTTGATGCAGAATGGTAAAGTGGTTGCTTATGCTTCAAAGCAAATAAAACGTCATGAGCTCAATTACCCTACACACGACTTGGAGTTGGCAGCAGTCATGCACGTCTTAAAGATATGGCATCACTATTTATACGGGGAGAAACGCGAGATTTATACGGATCATCCGAGTTTGAAGTATTTCTTCACACAAAAGGAGTTGAACATGAGACAGAGGAGATGGTTGGAACTTGTTAAAGATTACGATTGTGCGATCCATTATCATCGGGTAAGGCTAACGTCAGTAGAGATGCACTTAGTCGGATGAACAGAGGAACAATTGCAAGTATGTTCATAGAACAAAGAGGAAATTATTGAGGAATTTGCTAAAATGAAAATAGAATTTATAATTCCACCGAAAAAGATCGAGGCGATACTAAAAAGACATTGGTGGTCCAACCAACGTTCGAAGTGACATTAAGGAAGCACAAATGAATGATGATTTTTTGTGCAAAATGAGGAAGAAAACTTTAGCTGGAGAAGTTAAAGGTTTTGAGATAGCAGACGATGGTGCATTGGTGTATGAAGGAGAATATGTGTACCTAAGAACGATGAATTAAGAAGAAAAATATTGGTAGAGGTCCATTGTACACCTTACACAGACACACCGGTGGGACGAAAATGTATCAAGATCTTAAAGCGGTTTTCTGGTGGAGAAATATGAAAGGGAGCATCGGAAAATTTGTGGAGAAGTGTTTGATGTGTCAGGAAGTGAAAGCCGAACACCAACGACCTTCAGGATTATTGAGACCACTTTAGATTCCAGAGTCGAAATGGGAACACATGAACATGAATTTTGTAGTAGGTTTACCAAGTTCAAATCGTGGAAATCAAGCTATTTGGGTTGTCGTAGACCATTTAACAAAGTCAGCGCACTTTCTGCCAATCAAGATGACGCACAGTCTAGAACAATTGACACAACTTTATATCAAGGAAATTGTGAGATTACATGGGATCCAAGATTCACATCAAAATTTTGGGGTGGTCTACAAAAAGCGATGGGGACGAAACTCAATTTCACAGCTTTCCATCCTCAGACAGACGGACAATTTGAAAGAACCATTCAAATCTTAGAAGATTTACTGAGGGGTTGTATTTTGGATTTTGATGATAATTAGGAGAAATACTTGAGTCTTGTGGAATTCTCTTACAACTACAGCTACCAGGCGACAATCGGAATGACCCCTTATGAAGCCCTATATGGCAGAAAGTGTAGATCCTCTATCTATTGGGACAAAGTTGGTGAGAAGAAAGTGTTAGGTCCCGAGCTAGTCGAGCAGATGGTCAAGGTTATTGAGAAAGTCAGAGATAGAATAAAAATAGCCCAAGACCGGCATAAATCTTATGCAGATCAGATAAGGAAAGACCTACAGTTTGAAATAGGAGAGAAAGTTTTCTTAAAGGTTGCACCGACCAAAGGAATAGTAAGATTTGGCAGGAAGGGAAAACTCAGACCTAGGTTCATTGGACCATTTGAGATATTGGAGCGAGTCGGGGATGTAGCTTATAGATTGACGTTACCGCTAGAGCTAGCAGCAGTTCATAACGTATTTCACATGTCTATGTTGAGGAAATATGTCCACGATCCAAGCCACGTAGTCAGTCATGAAGCACTGAAAGTCAACCAAGACATGACTTACGAAGAAAAATCGGTGGCTATCCTTAACAAGAAGATACACAAGTTGAGAAATAGACACATCACCTTGGTCAAGATTCAGTGTACTAGACATGGTCAAAAATATGCGACGTGGGAGCGTGAAGCTAAGATTCGAGCCAAGTATCCTGAATCATTCCATCAACCGGGTAAGCTTGAAATTTCTAGGACGAAATTTTTTTGTAAGAGGGGTAGGATGTAAAACCCGTAATTTAGTTTTCTTATCCTGATTTATTTTTTCTAATTATCATGTTTAAAAATAATATATATATATATATATATATATATTATACATTTTTATTATTTTATTTTTAGTGGGAGCGAAAGATATGGTGTAATTGGATAACCCCATTTTTATACTTTTGCCATTATCATCATTTTTCCATTATCTTCAACTTTAGCCCATTCCCATCCCCCCATGTTATCATTATCAGCAAAGTTAAGAATTTGTATTCTTATTTCTTCCTCAAACCAACCAATTCTATTTATCTTCTCCAAACTCATTTTCTAATTCAACCAAAGATATACACAACGTAAGTTCAAGTTAATCCTCCTTTCATTCAATTGTCATCAAACTTCATATTTGTTTTTACCATACTCAATGCAATTTTTCTCTCCGGTGGAGTTTTTCCGGAGTTCATCGGAGATGCGGGATGGGATGTGCAATATTTATTTATTTTATACTTTTTGGTGTTGTGTATGTGTAGGTGTATATGTGTGCGTGTGTGTCTTGGGTATGCGCAGTGTAATTATGTGTGTGTAATTATATATTTGTGTGTTATGTGTTGTAGTTTTTTCAAAGTAGAGGTCCGAAAACAGTAAGCTGAAATGGTGGAAATCATATTTCGTAAACTCAAAAGAGAATAACTTGAGGCGTGCTTGGAATGCACTGTCCTTAAGGAATTTATTTTGGTAATTCCCCCAGGATTCAACAGGTAAGAAAAATGGCAGTGATATTATAGTAACTTGACAAGTTATTAAGTTGCGAGAAAATGAAAAAGAGGAGGACTATGCTTTTGTTCTTTTTTCTGTTTTCCAAATCAGCTAAGTGAGGAATATATATAAAGCCACTGCCAACGGCTAACACCCACAAAATAGGAAGAATTGTTTTTTCAGAAAATAGAATAAAAAACCCACGTTGGAGTGAGGCACAAATAGGAACAAAAAATTCAACTGCACATGTTCAGCGGCCTTGAGATAAGGGATTGAAATTTTTCAGTTTTCAGAAAGTAGGAACAAACTTTTGAATAAATAAGAATAGTCTCCCCACTTGCCAACTAATAGGAACGGCATTCTTTAGAATTTAGATAAGACTTAAAAATGGTTAAACCAAGATAAAGTTTCACAAAATTAATTTTAAAGTAGCAAAACAAACCGGGTCGAGCCCGTATCACCCGCGCGTAGGGAGGGCAAATCGGTGATTTTACACTCGAAATCGCAAATTTGGCCCAGCTCTTTATGTGCGCTAGGCCTCCTTATTCTCTTGGCCCATTATTACTAAGCTCATAATGGTCTCCCATTGATAAAGAGGATAAAACTTGTTTTGGTTTCCTATGTGGGATTGAAAATCGTTTAAAAACACTCTTTTAAATACAACAATCTCCTACATGTTTTTAAAAGATTTTATAAGAATAAAAATGAATAATTTGTGGGTTACAAAAAGAGTGTCGAATACATCGAACGGTGTCATTTAGACTATGAACCGGACCTAGAATGATAAGATTTAAACTATCGAGTTTTGGTGAAGCTTGTAGCTTCTATGAACCAAATACTCTTTATTGTAAGTTAAAATCTCACTAGTTGTTTGGAAATTATTTTGTAGATTTTGATGAATGCCATGTAAAACTTAGAATAGGAAGTTGGCACCCCATTCTTGTTATAAATTGCATTGTAATAGATAGTTTGGTAGAGTGAGTCAAGTCACTATGCCCGAACATGCAAGAAGACAACTGGAGACTAAAAGGAAGACTCATTTGTGAGGTAGAGTGAGTGTGGCAACGAAGAGAAGACAGAACTCGATCAAGGTGCAGCTAAGATGCAGCTGAGTGAAGTATCAGTCAAGCAACTCAAGATAGCCAAGTCTCAAGTTGAAGTGACAGAAAGAGTCATCCAATGATTGGAAGTTGACTCTAAGTCACCTGGGGAAGGCAAGGAAATGCAGTCAAGTCGAGATAACTGAAAGAGATCCGTTGCACAGAAATCAAGAGAATTACTTAAACAAGTAATACTTCCATACTACCTTTCTTGAAGTGCTCAGTCCCCCGAAGCATGCAAAAGGAATAAAGCAATGGGAAGCACTGCACCTTGTCGGAACTCTGAAAAGCTGAAGAATCGTTCATACGAGGAAATGTAAATTCCAAGGACTGCAACAAGACAAGCAAACGGCCACAAGTGACTTTCAAAAAATAAACCTATCTCTTCAACGGGTGATTTTTGAAAGATCACTATAAAAGGCCGAGGAATCACTCGAGAGAGAAGGTTACCGACCTGAACCACGAACATTCAAGCTAACATTTGAATCTGTAACCAAGAATACTCTCAAGTCATTCAAGATCAATCCTCAAGTCTACATTACGAAGGAAATCAATTCAACACTCACCTGTGAAGGAAAGACAACTTCAATCGGTTGAAGAGGAAATATTTGAAGAATCAAGGTGTCTACATTCCACGAAGGATTGTAGAAAGGTTCAAGGTCGAACAGGCTTAAGCTATTTGGAGGGCTTTGTGATCAAATCCAAGGAACTTAAGCAAGTGGGTCTGTAGTAGCAAAGCGCACGCCTGTGAAGAAGCCGAGTCGCACGAGAAGCCGGTTTGTGTGACCAAGGCATCTCAGTCGAGTCCCAAAGGATCAAGTGTTTGTGTGATCAAGACTTGTATCCGGACTCGTTAACCACTCGTATATTGATCAATACTTAGTGGATTCCTCCATGAGTTGGAGAAGAGAGGAGTAGAAGAATTACCCCATCTTCGGACCTCTATAAAAACTTATTGTGTCATTTACATTTCAAAGACTTTAATTTCTCGCATCTTACTTTTATATCTCACGATAAATTTGCTATCCAATCGATAATCAATCGAGTGCTAAAATCAAGTATTAAAACAAACTTAACCAAATTCAAGGGTGTTAAGTCTTCCACAAAAACATATCACGATCAAGTTAAGGCTTTAGTAAAACAATTTGAGTTATTCTATCAACGGCTCGAGTCAGTCGTTGAGTGACTAACTCACGATTAACTAACTTAGTTGTCCATCAAGGACTTTGTGAAGTATTAACTCGAACATTTTTAAAAGGACTAAATCGAAAAGTTGGTAAGGTTTATTCAACCCCCTTTTAAACCTTACACTCACACCCCTTGGGACCTACAAGTGGTATCGAGCGGTTGGTTCATTGAGCCTTCCTCGGTTCTCGAACTAGATCTCCAAATTTTTCAAAGCTTGTTTTAGTACTTAATCTTTCAAAACTTTTCTATTCAAAGTTATTATCATGGAAGTAAATTTGACACGCATCCCTATGTTCACAATTGAAGAATTTGATAATTGGAAAATTTGTATGCGTGCTCATCTATCAAAGATTACACGATGAGATGTGGATAGTGATAGAAGATGGGCCACTCCAAATCTTAAAAGTGAACACATTTTGCTAGGAGAGTGCTAAATGTTTGAAGGAGAAGAGAATGATGCTCCCGCACGATTATGGTTGAAAACCAAGAGTGAATGGACAAAATGATGAGAAAAAGATATAACTTGGACAATGTGGCCAAGGACATTCTTTACAAAACTTTGGACAAAGCCATGTTCAACAAAGTCAAATTATGCAAAACGGCAAAAGAAATCAGGACAAGCTAACTTTGATTTGCGAAGGACCGTGAGCAAATCAAAGAATAAACTATCTATGGTTGTACAAAAATTTGAAAACTTTAAGATGCTTTGCGGGAGAAACCTTGGATCATTTGGATGCTAGATTCACGTAAATCACCAATGAACCTGCCTCGCACTTGGAAAGGAATATACACGAGAAGGAAATGTGTATGAAGATTTTAAGAAGTCTCCCAACCGAGTGGGATATGAAAGTCATGGCCATGAGACATTCCATGGACCTATCAAAAACATCCAACCATGAGCTATTCTCGGATCTCAAAGCCTACGAATTTGGTGAGAAGAAAAGATCAAGAAGAGACATTGTGCCCAAAACAGTGCTCTAATTGTCAAAGATGGCAAAAGAGCCGAGGTCAAAGAGGTCATTGACCAAGAGAGAGATCGACCGATGGTTAAAAGGTTCAACAAGTTCTTCAATAAGAACTACAAAAGAAGCAAAGGTAAATCCTCCGAAGACACTCGGCTCCTCCAAGTCAAGGGAGGACAAACCACCCAAAGAGAGCGGCGCATCAAAAAGTTGAATATCAAAGAGCCGACAATCCAAGGATGGAAAGAATCGATCAAAAGGTTGAAAATCTATCCGAACCGCAGCAACCTGGTCACTATGTCATTGAATGCCCATATCCTGTAGTCAACAAATACGGGAATAAAGAGGAAAGAAAAGTCTTCACGGAAAGAAGACAGAAAAGAGAAAGGCAATGTTGGCTGCAGAGAGGCGACACGGTCAAGTCAAAAGACACAAGAGACTCGGAGAGTAGTGAAGTCGACTACTTAAGTGACTCGATGAAGAAGCCTTGATCTATCTAATGGCTAAAGAACAAAACCAACCCGACCAAGAAGATGAGGTACACTCTAACTCATCACACTCGGATACTAGTGATAGTGATTGTGACACACACACTTCATCACCCACTCGATCTTTATGATTCATTAGGCAAAATGATGAAAGATTTTGAACACATTAAATCCTCACACACACTACTAAATGAGGAGAACAACCTACTTAAGAGCAAAACTCACGGTGACTAAGGAGCCGAGTACTCTAAGTCAAATAGCCGATGAGAATAAAAGTCTAAATTTGAAAATGCTAAGCTAATAGCAGAGATAGTGCTATAGAAAAGAGGGAGAATGATCTCAAAAATGTGATTGCCTCATTCACTAAGGCATCTAAATCATTGGATGATCTTATTATGAGTCAAAGAGAATGTGGAGACAAAACAGCTTAGATTCAATTCCTTAATGTTATGTCAAGCTCCAAAAGTGATTTTGGAAAAAGGATCTTCAAGTAATGAAGTATCTCTAAAATCCAAAACTTCAAATTGTGCACACACATTTATTCCAAAGCACAATCACAAGCAAACGGCCTTGGTTATAAAGGAAAAGGAAAACAACGAGTTGAGTATCTTTGAGAAGACAGTGAGAAGAAATCCACCAAGTCCTCAAAGCAAACTCCAAATAGGAGATACTCAGTAAAGAAGAAACAGAGCTACCAAAAACCCCGGAAGCTCTATAAAAGAAACACATATGATGGGAATGGTAGAAAATACCCAAGCCAAGAGTGATTGGAATAATGTGAATCGTCAAAGAAAGACCTATGGAATATAAGCCTAAGTGGCAAAGACCAGAACTCAAAAAAACCATTCCAAAGGCATAAGAGCTTTAATCAAGACTCATATGCACCCAAGCACTACACTCAGAGATATCACAACTACCCAAAGAAGGCAATTGCTAAAACACATACACAGCATACAGACAAAAGAGACAAGTTTGTATGAACCTACAACCCCAAGCAATTTGCAAAAATTAATTATGATTATGGCAATCGATAGATGGCAACCCCTTAGAGTCAAATCATTTGGTCTGTAGGTTGGTTGGATCATCTTACAATACTAACCCCTCGGGACCCGGCACAAGTATGGGTACCTAAAACCTAATTTCCTTGATTGCGGGTTCAAGGAGCGGTGAGTGCCAAGGAACTTGGTACATGGATAGTGGTTGTTCCGGACACATGACATGAAACAAGAAAAATATATCAAAATTCAAGGAAGTCGAGGTGCAAAAGTCATATTTGGAGGGAATGAAGCTCCGGGGAGAAATAAGAGGCATTGGATCTATCAAGAAAATGGATTAGAAATCACGGATGTTGCATATGTTGAAGGACTCAACTTCAACCTCCTAAGCATAAGTCAACTCGTGACAAAGGCTACAATGTTGGATTTAACATGGGTATATGCCAAATCAAAGACATCAATCAATGAAGTTGTCTTTGCAAGGATGCGGAGACAAAAGAACATGTATGTGGTAGATTGGTCAATCGCAACACCAAGCACCGTCATAGCGAAAAGCTGGTGAATCAAGTTGGATGTGGCCTAAGAAGCCGAGTCACCCGAACTTCAAAACAATTAACAAACTTGCGGGAGTAATCTTGTAGAAGTACTTCCGGACTCAAGATACAAGAAGGAGAGTATATGTGATGCATGCGGATGGGAAAGCAAATCAAATCATCATTCAAAGAAAAGGCATGTCCATCTTCAACAGAATATTGCTTTGCTACATATGGATCTGTTTGGTCCAAAGTGGAACCAAACTAGCATAAGTGGGAAGAAATACACCTTGGTGGTAGTAGATGACTACTCAAGATATACATGGGCAATATTCATGTGTAAAAAGAAAGAAACTTTGCGAGAAACTACCACACGGTGATGAAGAGAATACAAAATGAGAAGAGTCAAACCATTATCAAAATAAGATCTAACGAGAGGAACCGAGTTTGTCAATGGTATAATAACTCAAGATCTTGTATTGAAAATGGTATTGGTCATGAATTATCTGACAGCAAGGACTCCACAAACAAAATGGAGTTGCGAGAGAAAGAAGGAATAGAACTCTCAAAAAGAAGCAAAGAAGGACCATGTTAGTCAAGCAGGTCGCCTAAAAGATTTTGGGTCAAGCAATAAACACAAAGATGCTATAATCAAAATAGATGCATGATAAAAGACGGTGACAAAGACTCCCTATGAGATTTGGACAGGAGAAAGCCAAATGTTGCATACTTCAAAATATTTGGATGCAAATGCTTCATCCATAACAATGGCAAAGATAATTTAAAGGCTTTTGATGCTAAAGTCGATGAAGGTATCTTCTTAGGATACTCAACAAAGCAAAGCCTACAGAGTGCTCAACAAGAGGACAATGGTTACGAGAAAAATACATCCATGTGGTGTTTGATGAACCAAATGTAAATGGAGAATACATTGAAGAATCGGTGATAAGTTTGAATCAACCAACCATGCGGGAGAGTCCCTATGTTGAAGTCAAGCTAGAATTATCAATCCGGATGAAGATGAGATCGCCGAGTCTCAAAGACAATTTGGAAAATCTGCGGACTAAGTGATGATGAGAGAGCGATCAAAATAACACATTGCAAGACGATCGAATCCACCTAACTTACTTCAACTTTGATGTAAGATGGCCGAGAGATCATCCACGTAACTAATCATTGGAGATGTAAGAGAAGGTGTAAAAACTAGATCGTAACTCAACAAGAAGCAATGTTCACTTGCTTCATCTCACAAATAGAACCAAAAGATGTGTCACAAGCATTGGATGACACACATTGGATTCAAGCCATGCAAGAAGAGCTAAATCAGTTTGAAAGGAACAAAGTGTGGGAATTGGTTCGAAGGCCAACCCATCAAAATATTATTGGCACTAAATGGGTGTTCAGAAACAAGATGAATGAGGACGGCTCTGTGGTAAGAAACAAAGCAAGATTGGTAGCCAAAGGGTATTGCCAAGAAGAAGGAATAGATTTTGATGAAACCTTTGCCCCTGTGGCAAGATTTGAAGCCATAAGGATGTTTCTTGCCTATGCAGCTCACAAGAACTTTATTGTATATCAAATGGATGTAAAAAGTGCATTTCTTAATGGTTTATTGGAAGAAGAAGTGTATGTTGAACAACCGCCAGGATTTGAGCAGAAGACTCTTGGAGATAAGGTATACAAACTCAAGAAGGCATTATATGGATTAAAACAGGCACCCAGAGCATGGTATGATACATTATCACAATTCCTGGCGAGAACGGATTCACAAAAGGCAAAGTGGATAGAACGCTCTTCAGAATTCAAGATGGGAAGAGTATACTGCTTGTTCAAATATATGTGGATGACATCATCTTTGGATCCACAAACAAAGAGCTGTGTGATAAATTCTCAAATCTCATGCAAAGCAAATTCGAAATGAGCATGATGGGAGAGCTGACATTCTTCCTTGGACTCCAAGTGAAACAGCTGAAGGATGGAACCTTCATAAGTCGACAAAATACACCGAGAGTTAATGAAGAAATTTGGTATGGAAGAGAAGTCTTTGTGAAAATACAAATGAATACATCACCAAAATGGACATGGATGCAGATGGCAAGCCTTTGTAGATCAAACAAGATACTGAGAGCACTTATGGATCATTGCTCTATCTCACAAAGAAGGGCCGGACATCACCTTTTTGTAGGTGTATGTGCAAGATTTCAATCTGCTCCAAAAGAAAGCCATATGACTGCAGCCAAGAGGATCTTGAGATATTTGAAAGGAAGCCAAGAAGTTGGCTTGTGGTATCCTAAGGAAGGTGGATTCAAGCTAATTGGTTATTCAGACTCGACTATCTTTGGATGTAGAGTTGACAGAAAAGCACCTTAGGCACATGTCAAATGCTTGAAATAGGCTAATTTCTGGTTTAGCAAAAAGCAAAATTCAATAGCCACCTCTACAAATTGGTGACGAGAATACATAGCTGCAAGGGCAACATTGTTGTGCCCAAGTCTTATGGATGAGACAAGTGAGAGACTATGAGGTTGAAGAAAAGGAAATTCCAATTATGTGTGACAACACAAGTGCAATTGCAATCACTCAAAATCTGTGTTGCACTCAAGAACAAAGCACATCGATGTCGATATCACTTCATAAGACACCATGTTGAAAAGAAGGACATCACCTTGAATATATCTCAACCGATAAGAAGAATGACATATTCACAAAACCATTATGTGAATCAAGATTTGAAGAACTCAAGCATGAGTTAGGGTTAATTGAGCTGAGTTAACATTGGAAGACTCAAGAAAAGAGATGAAACACGAAAAGAGGAAAAGAGTGAACTCTTAATTCAACTAAGTGAATCACCAGATCGGAAAGTCACCAGACCGAGTTAGGCGACAGTAATGAGTCACAAGGAGAGAAGTGAGAAGAAGGATTGAATCAGCTAAGGAGTAAGTTGAGTTATTTATGAGCAAAGTGACAAAAACGCGGTCGTATTTACTAAGCAGGAATGTTTTTAAGAATGACGTCAGCATAATTATGACATGTACTGTCAAAAGCTGCACACCAAGCTTATGATTGGATATAAATGTTGCCGCATTAAATGCGAGAACTTATATGCTAATCGGCATGCAAGATCTAAGCCGTTGATTTTGATCAAATTTCAAAAACCACCCGCACGTCCTTTCATAAACCATACTTATACCATTTCGTCCAATTTTCTCTCACTTTACCAAAACTGTTCATCTCTCTCAAGACAAAAGAAAGAAACTTTCTCTCAAAACCCTACAACTCCTCAAGATCATTTTCTAAGTCTCGTTCGGTAAAACACTGAGAAATGGCACCTACTCATGATTTCGTCAATCTAGGAAAGCAAATCCACACTGGGTCTACTGTAGATTTCGATGGTATGGTTAAACAGGGGTCCGACGACACCCTCGTGAAGAAGATTCTTGAGAAATTGAAACGTCAGTGAAGCCGTTTTGACATTGGAGTTTCCAATGACCTATGTAGAAGAGGTCGCAGCTTCTACGTGAACGCCGAAGTTCACGATGAGGGCATCAAGTCCTCTGTTCACGGAAAAGAGTTCACCATCATCGCCAAGGATTTGGCGAACACTTTATTTGTTCGCGGAAGGAGTGGGAGATTCATGAAGCTGGTGTTGACTGACCGACCGCTTGGAAGGAAGTAGCCAAGTCCGTGTCGCGAAAGTGGTCTATACTGACTAATAAGAAGTCTTTGAAAAGAGGACTACCACAAATTATCTGGACATTGTTGCCAAATGCATAGGCATTAAATTTGGCGGCTTTGACCGATTGTCCAAAGCTAAATTGATCGTAATGGTTGCGATCATTGAAGAAAAAGAAGGTGAATTGGGCTGAGTTTGTATACGGCAGACTCGCGCGAATATTGGGAACAAATCCTTCAAGGAGGATGGTACGTTTGGAGGTTCCTAGGATATGGCCAGTGATTGGCGAATGATGGAAGTGAAAGGAGTCCTCTTCGGCATGGAAAGGCGTTCCATGTAAACAAGAGGATGTTTCGATCAAACCTCTCTGGCGCACAGAGAGCTTACGCCAAGAGGGTTGATACGAGTGAGGGGAATCAGTGACCCCAAGATTCAGTGCCTCCTCACCTCCCAAGAAGAAGGCTGCTAAGAAAGTTGTTGCCCCTGCTGGCAAAGAAAGAAAAACAAATCCGCACTTTGCCCCTGCACTGAAGTCACACCGCCCGCATCGTGTCTCCCGCCCCCTCGCAGCCTCTGATGGAGAAGGAACCATTAATCCCTTCTGCAGTGATCAAGAAGAAGAGGATCGCCACACAACAAGGAAGCGTGCGCTCTAAGACAAATGCGAAGGCATTTATCTTCAATGAACCAGAGGAAGTGGAACCAGATGTTCCTCTGGTAAAAACAAAAAGAAGAAGAAGAATTTCCAAGCTCTTCGAGCTTGAGAAGACGGCTGAATCTGCCACTCAGCTGGAAAAGATACCCGAGACTGCTGGAGAAGTAGAGTCTCCGGAAGTTATCGATGAAACGGCTAAGTCTGCTGAGGCCGATCAGCAGAGGCAACTCGAAGACCCAGTTTGAGAGATGCAGCAAGAGGAACAAGGAATAGCCGAGACAACCGAATCACCTATTGATAGGGTTGTGTCTTCACCTGTAACGGAGGCTACTGAAGATGTCGAGCAGCAAAGTTTGCTACCCTCAATCCCTGAGCTCGAGGGACATCAGGGAGATGATGACAGGGATAATGATGTGATGATCCTATCCCCACCATACCCAGACATTCAAAATCATCTGCGAGAATGGAGAACATGGAAGCTGAGTCGATCCAGGGAATAGTTCCAAAGACCGGAATTCATTGAAAAAGAAGACGAACTGATGAACTTCCCCGGATTGACCAATGTGGTGCAAGCTCTTGATGAAGAAAACTGTTTGGACATTCTAATATCTTTAAAGAGAAGGAGAAAGCAAGATTGGCAGAAGCAGTTGAGGCACGTGAGAAGGCCAGCATCTGCCCTCTCACTGGCACCACAAAATATACACATCCTCACCTCGACATTCTATCGAGAAAGTGATGAGGATCGGACCCCGTTCTTTGCCGCCACGTAAGAAGAGTTGCAAATGCAGCAAGCAATGCAAGAATCCGAGAATCCTACATGAGCAAAGAATGATGGAAGGACCGGGGAGTCATCCAAATCACCGGAGATAGATCCTATGGGAGTGGTGCAAAGATATTCACTGTTGTCGCCGCCACCACTTCCCAACTCATTCGGAGGAAGGTGTTAAGGGAAATGGCGATGAAACCGGGATTGTGGGGACCCCAATCGAGCCAACCCCTAATGAAGGTGTCTTACCACCGCCCCAACGGCTGAATACTCGGTGAGAATAGCGGGAGTCCGAGACGAGTGACCCCATTCTCTCGCTCCACGGCTGGTGTGCCGATTGAGGGGGAAACTCCTCCACCGGCAGCAAGGTCGGAGGATGTTGCGGTGACTCCACAATGCATCTCGGAGGCGAAGTGGAGAAGGAACAAATTTGAATACACAGCAGTTGTCACCGACGAGGCTCGGCGATTGAGACTGTCTCATCTCGGTGAAGTGCCAATCGCTCTGCAAGAGACCAATGACATCGCGATGCGGTCGAGGCACGTGAAGGAACCGCGCCCGGGAGTTAACACTGGCAATGAAAGTGCAATCCACGGAGTTGAGACTCGGTGGATGCCACCTCGAAAGACCCCAAGACGGCTCACACCGTCGAAGGACCGTCCAATGCCTCGCTACGCTTGAGATCGCAGGGGGTAATGAAGGCCAACGGGAGGTTGAGACTTCCGGGGTAAAGAGATCGAAGCACGTAACATCCCTCCTACTATCATTGATCCATCGAGAAAAGGAGATAAGTGCTCTTCACGATTCCCAGGATAATCCCGATGTAACTTTTCCGGGATCTAAAGGTGAAGATGAAGCCGAGTCATCCCCTATTGCGAGATCCAAAAGACTCGGTGAGGATGTTCCAACCACGAGTAAGTCGACCTCAAGACTACTCGCCAAACATTCAACTTTGATGATGAGCCACCCATGGAAATCTCATCATCGTCCGATGACGCTCCGATATGGCCGAGACCACCAACTCATTTGGAAAAACCATCTCGAGACGACGAAGTCGTTAAAACATTGAGGCTCAAAGCAAGTCGGGTCGACTTCACAAATGCACACACGGTGAAACAGAGTCCATCGCGCAGCTCCCAAGTCGCAGCAGATTCGACTCCACAGGGGACTTCACGAGCACCAATTATCATTGAACAAATTCCGATTACCCGTGATGATCCTTTTGTAGAATCATTTCCCTTCTCTCTGGAGGTACCGACCCCCGAAGAATCGCCTAGAGATCGCGAGCGCTTCCACAGACATGATCCTGTTATTCCATCAGACACCATTGTTCCAACTGACTATAACTTTGATGCTGCTTGGCCGTCAGCTAAAACAGAGGTGACAGCTGAAGTTCGGGAAGTCTTCAAAGCCTTATTTGCCGAGATAGAAAAGATGGAGAGGCACCAGGCCTCACTGGACATGAGGCTGGATAACAGAGACGCCAACCTTACTGCTGATTTGCGAGGCATAATAGTCAGGATCCGGGAAAGGTGGCAACAGCAGCAGACAATCCGTGTGGAACAAGCTCGATATTTTAGGACATTGTTCAACAAGTTGCTAGTCTGGCGGGCTGAGAATGCTGATGCAAAGACAAAATTGCAAGAGCACATCGAACAAATGCATGAATCTCACACCTCAGAGATAAAGTTGCTATGTGAACATAATATGAACGAGCTTCTACGCATGGAAGAGAACATGGATCGAAAATTCAGTCTTCTCATGGCTGAGATGAAGTTGGTAGCAGCTAAATCCAACACCACCCACTCTGAGTTCCGCAAAGATGCCGCATACCAGCAGATTAAGTAGAACTTGGCTATCGAGACTAGACTTCTTGCTTGCTAGCTTGTTTCAGGGTTCCTCTCTCCTTTGATGATGCCAAAAAGGGGGAAGAGGAATACCTAAAAAGCGTGAAGGATCTAAAATCGAGAAGGAGGAGGACGCAGATTGTGAAGGGAAAGACAAAGTGAGAAGTAATAAGAGAGAAGAAAGGAAAATCTGTTGAGGGAGAAGGTTCGAAAAATGTGACCTTGATGATTGCTAAAACCCCCAACAAGGTCTTTTCACACCGGTGATATCATCAAAGCAAACTCCTAGTGACTCGCCACTCCAACACTCGCATTACCTATGGTGAAAAAGAAAGCGCAGCGATTCAAGCGGGGATAAAGGAAGTGGAAAGAAAGATGAATGCCCGAGTTATGGATATTCAAACAACATGGAGGCATTCCAACAGACAGAGACACCTATGCCATTTCGGATACCGGAACCGAGCCAAGATTTGTTGATGAATTCAAGACGCTCGCATCTAAAGGTTACTTCGCAAACATGTCCATGGCTCAAGCCTGGATTTGTCTTGGGAAAAGGGTCTCAAACTATGTGAAGAAGCCGACAGCAAACAGACTGTGGCAAATCACTCTGCTGGTCACTCGCTAGTCACTCAGTGGGAAAAGAAGACCCAAAGATAATACACTCCGAGAGCGCGGAGGATGAAGCATGGTGGAGGAAGAGGTTTCGAGACAGATCTCGCCCAAAAACATTGAGTATATAGATCCGGGGAAAGAAATGAGGGATCTATTGGGTCGGATTTGATGAAATAGCCAACCCGCAAGTGGCTAAGAATAATCTTGAGTATGTGAAGAGAATTGAAGAGGAAAATAAGAGACAAACTCAGCTATGGGAGGAAAGACAAGAAAGACCGAGAAGAGATGAAGTCGGAAGGCATATGAGAAAAATAAGGCAGATGAAGATGAGAAGAAGAGAAAGAGGTCAGAAGATGATAGAGTCAAGGAGATGAAAGAAGGAGGCGTGAAGGAGATGAAGTGTTGTTGTCATCAACCCTTCATGTATTTTACTATGTAAATACATTCTATGTAAGTCTTCTCAGACATCGAATAAAATTGTACAATTTCTATACTTGTGTAGATATAGAACAAACATGGTTACTTTAAGTTCCATTTAAGCTCGATACATTTTCTTTTGGTTCAAGCTCTGATACACTTTGTAAACAACTATGTAAAGAACAAGAATGTTATGATCAATAAAATATCGATTCTAAGCATACATTCTATGACTCTACATTTGTCTGTATGTATCTTTGATGTTTAATTATTGTATGAATGTTTTAAGTTTTGGCATCATCAAAAAGGGGAAATTGTTGGGAAATTATTTTGTAGATTTTGATGAATGCCATGTAAAACTTAGAATAGGAAGTTGGCACCCCATTCTTGTTATAAATTGCATTGTAATAGATAGGGTCGGTGAGAGCCGAGTCAAGTCGCCTATGCCTCGGACATGCAAGAAGACAACCGGAGACTAAAAGGAAGACTCATTGTGAGGCGGTGAGTGTGGCAAAGAAGAGAAGACATGAACTCGATCAAGGTGCGGCTAAGATGCGGTGAGTGAAGTATCGTCAAGTCAACTCAAGATAGCCAAGTCTCAAGTTGAAGTGATGAAGAGTCATCCATGATTGGAAGTCGACTCTAAGTCACCTAGGGAAGGCAAGGAAATGCGGTCAAGTCGAGATAATCGAAAGAGATCCGTTGCACAAGAATCAAGAGAATTACTTAAACAAATAATACTCCCATACTACCTTTCTTGAAATGCTCACCCCGGAAGCATGCAAAAGGAATAAACCAATGGGAAGCACTGCACCGTGTCAGAACTCTGAAAAGCTGAAGAATCGTTCATACGAGGAAACGTAAATTCCAATGACTGCAACAAGACAAGTTAACGGCCACAAGTGACTTTCAAAAAATAAGTTTATCTCTTCAACGGGCAGATTTTTGAAAGATCACTATAAAAGGCCGAGGAATCACTCCGAGAGAAGGTTACCGACTTGAACCACAAACATCAAGCTAACATTTGAATGTAATCAAGAATACTCTCAAGTCATTCAAGATCAATCCTCAAGTCTACATTACGAAGGAAATCAATCCAACACTCACCGTGAAAGAAAGACAACTTCAATCAGTTGAAGAGGAAACATTTGAAGAATCAAGGGGTCTACATTCCATGAAGGATTGTAGAAAGGTTCAAGGTCGAACCAGGCTTAAGCTATTTGGAGGGCTTCGTGATCAAATCCAAGGAACTTAAGCAAGTGGGTTGTAGTAGCAAGGCGGTGCCTTGAAGAAGAAGCCGAGTCGCACGAGAAGCATTTGTGTGACCAAGGCATCTCAGATCGAGTCCCAAAGGATCAAGTCATTTGTGTAATCAAGACTTGTATTCTGGACATTAACCACTCGTATATTGATCAATACTTAGTGGATTCCTCCAGGAGTTGGAGAAGAGAGGAGTAGAAGAATTACCCCATCTTGAACCTCTATAAAAACTTATTGTGTCATTTACATTTCAAAGACTTTAATTGATGCATCTTACTTTTATATCTCACGATAAATTTGCTATCCAATCGATAATCAATCGAGTGCTAAAACCAAGTATTAAAACAAACTTAACCAAATTCAAGGGTGTTAAGTCTTCCTTTGAAAACATATCACAGTCAAGTTAAGTCTTTAGTCAAAAAAGTGAGTTATTCTATCAACTCGATCGAGTCCGTTGAGTGACTAACTCTTGATTAACTAACTTAATTTGTCCATCAAGGACTCGTTGTGAAGTATTAACTCGAACATTTTTAAAAGGACTAAATCGAAAAGTTGGTAAGGTTTATTCAACCCCCCCTTCTAAACCTTACACTCACACCCCTTAGGACCTACACTAGTCACATTACACCCTCTCAATAAATTTGTCATTTAATGTAGTGTTGCGCTAATAGGCCATGCGCGTGCCTGATATTCATGAGTGCTCTAGAGACATGCCAAAGTCTCATAGGAGCAACCCCACTCCATATTCGTATAGGTGAATTTCATCAACTATATTTTGCAATTAAATATACCACCCTTAAGGGATATAAAATTCATTAAGAGTTTTAGTAACTCATCCTCACATAATTGCAATTTATCACTTCTCACACCATAGGAAGGGGCAATTAATTTTAGTGCTAACAGAATTAACAAGTGACTTGTTATTACCCATGTGAACCTTATTCATGGGATCCAATTACAAAGGTTAGGTTTCTGTCACTGTTAATTTATCAATTGGCTTAAGTCCCATTCTCCTCGATATCTCAATAATTAATTTTCTTCTCAAAGGTTTAGTCAGAGGATCGGCCAATTCACTTCTGACTTCACATAATCAATGGATATTACTCCATCTTTTAACAGTTGTTTAACCACATCATGTCTCGCATTTAATATGTATGTTTTTACCATTAAAGGTTTTATTCTTTGCAATTGCGATTCGCTTGACAATCACAATGCATTAATCGAAGGTATTGGTTTAGAACCCAAATGAATATCGCTAAGAAGTTTTTCAACCACTCGCCTCATTGCTAACTAACTCTAATGCAACAAACTCAAACTCCATAGTAGATTTTGCTATGATAGTTTGTTTAGTCAAGCTTCAAGTAATTGCACCCCCACCAAGGGTGAATATATAACCACTAGTGGATTTTATCTCATCCGAATCGGAGATCCGATTAGCATCACTAAATCCCTCGAGCACGGAGGGAAATCCTCTATAAAGAATACCATAATTCATGGTACCTCTCAAATATTTCATTAGCGACTAAAGCGGTCCAATGATCACGGTTGGGATTATGTGTATATCTCGCTCAATCGACACACTGAAAGATAGGCTATGTCAGGTCGTGAAAAGTTCATCAAATGCAACAGATTCCCAATAATCTGTGCATACTCAGATTGAGCCATAGGATCACCAAGATTTTTCTTTAATTGGGTGTTAGCATCATAAGGAGTACTCACAGGTTTGACATCGAAATGTCCAAACTTCTTAAGAAGCTTCTCAACATAATGTTCTTGCGTTAACATAATGTTATTATCTTTCCTTATGATTTTAATACCCAATATCACACTTGCTTCACCCATATCTTTCATATCAAAGTTTGAACAAGAAACTCTTTGGTTTTTTATATTAAATCAAGGTTGCTACCAAATATGAGCATGCCATCCACATATAAAGAGATAATCACACACTCATTATCAACAAGTTTTGTACAAACACATCTATCAACTTCAACAGAAGTAAAACCATCAGATAACAAAACTTGATTAAATTTCACATGACACTGCTTAGGTGCTTGTTTTAAACCATATAATGATTTAAGTAATTTACAAACTTTGTTTTCTTTTCCAGAAACAACACACCCTTCTGGTTGCACCATATAAATCTCTTCTTCCAAATCACCATTTAAAAAAGCAGTTTTTACATCCATTTGGTGAATAAAAAGTTTATGGATAGAAGCCAAAGCAATCAAAACTCGGATAGAAGAAATTCTAGTTACTGGTACAAAAGTATCAAAATAATCCACATTTTGTTTTTGAGTAATACCTTTTGCAACCAATCTGGCTTTATATTTTTCAATAGTTCCATCAAGATAATATTTCTTCTTAAAAATCCATTTGCAACCTATAAGTTTAGCTCCAGGTGGCAAATCAACTAAAGTCCAAGTTTTATTTTGTTCAATAGAATCAATTTCAGTTTTGATGGATTCTTTCCAGTAAAAGAATCAGCAGATGAAACAGCTTCGGAAAATGTTAAAGGGTCATTTTCTACAAGATATGTATAAAAATCATTTCCAAAAGAAGTTTTTTTTCTTTGTCTCTTACTCCTTCTCAATTCCTCAAAAGAATTCTCATTATTATATTCAATAGGAGCATAAGAAGTAGATTCAACAGGTACACGATAAATTGACTCGGTTTTTAAGGGAAAAATATGCTCAACAAATTCAGCATTTTTTGTTTCAAAAATAGTGTTAACATCTAGCACATCACTTTTCAAAACAAGAAATCTATATGCAGCACTATGATCAGTATAACCAACAAATAAGCAATCAGAAGTTTTAGAACCTATTTTTCTCTTTTTAGGATCACGCAACATAATTTTACCAAGACACCCCCACACTTTTAAATATTTTAGGTTGGGTTGATAGCCTTTCCATAATTCATAAGGTGTCTTACCAGTTTTCTTATAAGGTATTCTGTTTTGTAAGTGACATGCAGATAAAATGGCTTCACCCCAGAATTTATTAGCAGCACCTGAACTAATGAGCATTGCATTCATCATTTCTTTTAAAGTTCTATTTTTCCTTTATGTTACACCATTTGATTCAGGTGAATATGGAAGGGTAATTTCATGTATTATTCCTTGTTGTTCACAAAAATCATTAAATAAAGTATATTCGCCACCTCTATCTGATCTAACTCTTTTAATCTTTTTATTCAACTGATTTTTAACTTCAGACTTATATAAACAAAACATATTGAAGGATTCATCTTTATTTATAAGTAAATATACCTTAGCATATTTGGAATAATCATCTATAAAAGTCACATAGTAATTTTTACCACCTCTAGTCATGGTTTGTTTTAAATCACTTAAATCAGTATGAATTAGACTAAGCAATTCAGATTCTCGTTGAATAGAAAAACATGATTTCTTGGTTAATTTAGCTTGAGAACAAGTTTCACATTTGTTTAAGGCTAGTGTTATTAATACCAGAAATTAAACCAAGAGTTTGCATTTTATAAATATAGGAAGCACTAACATGTCCTAATCTAGTATGCCATACATCAATAGAATCAATCAAGTTAGCAGAAGAAACAACAATTTTATTTAATAACATCGGAAACATTCAGTACAAAAAGGCCCAGATTACAATAACCTTTGCCCACAAGGACATTATTTTTTCTCATTACAATCTTGTCAGATTCAAATGACACCCTAACCCAAGTCTTTTCTAACAAAGAAATGGAAACTAAGTTTCCCATAATATTTGGCACATGAAGAACTTCATTAAGAGCCAAGGTCTTGACAGATGTGAGTTTCAACAGAACTTTGCCTTTGCCAAGAATTTGTGCAGTTCGATAATCCCCGAGATACATGTTCTTCTCCATCCCCCACAAGATTGTAGGATGCAAAAGCCTCTTTATTTGCACAGATGTGCCTGGTAGCCCCAGAGTCTACCACCCATTCTTTCACATTGGCCACGAGATTAATTTGACTTAGTACCGCCGCAACCACATCATCCCCTTTAACCAAATTTGCATTTGGCTTTGGGGGATTTGTAGATTTCTTTCTTTGTTTACATTGCGGTGCATGGTGACTTGGCTTTCCACAAACATAACAATTTCCTTTTTTCTTGAAAGTAATGGGGTTATTCACTTTAGGTTTGTTATTAGGTTGATATTTCTTAACAGGCTTGGAAGAAGGCTTACCTTGCACTATATTTGCCTTTGAAGCTATCTCCTTCGCCTTTGTAGCTTTGAGTTCCCTCCGGTTTGTGTCCTCGATGATGATATGAGTTTTCAGGTCCGCAAGAGACAATTGCTTGTGCTTATGCTTGAGTTGTTGTTTGTAGTCATTCCAAGTTTCAGGTAGCTTCTCTATCAAAATCCCATCAACAAACTCTTCTTGCAGTATAATCTTTTCAGCTTTCAGATTCTCCAACGGTTTATGGTACTCATTGATTTGTATCTTGATATCCTTATCATCCGTCATCTCCTAGCGATAGTAGTTCCCAATTACAAACTTTTGCTTTCCAGCATCTTCAGCGGTATATTTGAGATATAAAGATTCCCAAATTTCATTTGCTTCTTTACAAGAACAGTACACATCGAACAAATCATTAGCCAGAGTGCTAATGATTGTGTGCCTGCAAACCTTATTGGCATATGTCCATATATCGAGCTCTTTTGGATCAGCAGACGGTGCATGTCTTTTCTGAGTTAAGGCAGATGTTACACCGTGCATATCAAGTATAGAAGAAATTTGTTCATGCCAGCGCCGATAATTTTTTGTCCACTAAACATTTCTATTTTCGAGATATCAGGAAAAGGTTTGGCATATGAGAAGGTTGAAGGATGTGAAGGCATTGGTGTTGGAACAGTAACAACATTAGGCGTGGTAGAGGAGGCTACGGCCTGGGCAGTGGCGGCAGTAGCGTTGCCTTCTACAGAAGCTGCCACATCAGTGTGTTTTTTAACTACATAAATTCCTTAAGATTGTTGTAGTTTTTTCAAGTAGAGGTCCGAAAAACAAGATGGTGGAATGGTGGAAACTCAAATTTAGTAACCCAAACAAGTTATTAAGTTGCGAGAAAAATGAAAAGAGGAGGATGATGCTTTTGTTCTTTTTCTGTTTTCCAAATCAGCTAAGTGAAGGCTATATATAAAGCCACTGCCAACGGCTAACACCCACAAAATAGGAAGAATTGTTTTTCAGAAAAAAGAATAAAAAACCCACGTTGGAATGAGGCACAAAAATAGGAACATAAAATCCAACTGCACACGTTCAGCGGCCTTGAGATAAGGGACTTAAATTTTTCAGTTTTCAGAAAGTGGGAACAAACTTTTGAATAAATAAGAATAGTCTCCCCACTTGCCAACTAATAGGAACGACATTCTTTAGAATTTAGATAAGACTTAAAAATGGTCAAACTAAGATAAAGTTTCACAAAATTAATTTTAAGTAGCAAAACAAACCGGGTCAAGCCCGTATCGCCCACGTGCAGGGGGGGGCAAATCGGCGATTTTACACTTAAAATCGTAAATTTGGCCTAGCTCTTTATGTGCGCGAGGCCTCCTTATTCTCTTGGCCCATTATTACTAAGCCCATAATGGTCTCCCATTAATAAAGAAGATAAAACTTGTTTTGATTTCCTATGTGGGATTAAAAATATTAAAAACACTCTTTTAAATACAACATTATGTGTGTGTGAAACTATATATATGTGTGTGTGTTTTGTGTGTAATTATATATACATATGTCACAAGTGTTCTGTGTGTGCGTGTCTTGTGATTATGAGTGTGAAATTTTATTTTGTGTTTGTGTGCATGTTCTGTGTGTTTGTGTGTGTGGTGATGGGTGTGTGTATGTGCGCGCGTGTCCTCGGTGTATGCAGCGATGAGTTGTGTGTGAGTTTTTGTCTCCGGAAATGAGTTCTACTAAAGACGAAGGGAAGTCGAAGGTGGCAGAGGGGGTGACGAGAATGGGGTCTTTTCAGCAGGGGCTTGAGTTTGAAAATTTGATAGAAATTAGGGCTAAATTGGGAATTTTGATGATTTACATATTTGACTCCTTGAAGTTTCATTTCAGTCCAAATTTCAAATCAAAGTTTCAGAATTTTCTATTCGACCCAAAACAAGTTTCAATTCAAGTCCAGATTTTTATTTAAATTTTTTGATTTTCATATTAACCCCTATAACTTATTTGGACTTTCTAGATTTATTTAATTTGACCCTATAAGTTTTCAATTTAGTCTAAAACTAGAATTTACTTTTAACTTCTTTCAATTTAAACATCCAAACTTATATTTTTAGTCAAATTTTCTTATAATAAAAGCCTCAGGCTATTTTATAAGTATATTAGTTAATTAGAAGTTACTACTTAATCTCTAGGCCTAAATCATGTTAAATTTATATTGTAGGCGACGAAGAACCGTACAATTAGGACTTCTAGTTTCGAGCTTTTTGTGCATCTACTTTATTTTGCCGATTGAGGTGGGGATTCTTATCACATTTTATGTGTTCATTGTCCTTGTTCAATGCTTAAATTGTCCAATTATGTGAATTACGCATTTTTCAATGGTCAAATGATATGCATAATTATATGAATTGTGTGCTTTTGGTGTATTACATGATATGCATAATTATGTGAATTATATGTTTTTAATGTGCTATATGATATGATTATTTTTTATGAATTATATGTTTTTCATTACAATGAATGTTATGAATATTATGCAATGGAAAATTTTTGGCCACGTGCCATGTGAAAGGAAAAATATGGCATTCGTGCCACGGGAAAGGAAAATTTTTG
Source organism: Rehmannia glutinosa (assembly GCA_016081115.2). NCBI lineage: Eukaryota > Viridiplantae > Streptophyta > Magnoliopsida > Lamiales > Orobanchaceae > Rehmannia > Rehmannia glutinosa. The sequence continues at coordinate 116,285 of JABTTQ020003010.1, forward strand.
CCCACGTGCCACGGAAAAGAAAAAATATGGCATTTATGCCTACGGGAAAGGAAAAGTTTTGGCCACGTGCCACGAGAAAGGAAAATTTTTGGCCACGTGCCACGGGAAAAGAAAATTTTGGCCTCGTGCCTCGGGATAGGGAAAAAAATGGCATTCATACCTACGGGAAAGGTTATGTGCTATCTAGCTTATGCCAACGGAAAAAGTTATGTACTATTAGGCGTATGCCAATGGGAAAGATTATGTGTTAATTTATATAATTGTGCACTTTTCGTATTTAGCTTGGACATTCTTTATCTCTACTGAGTATGTGATTACTCACCCCTAAATTCAAATTATTTTCAGATCATACGGATGGATGCGTTGCAGATGTGGGAGAATAGCCGATGAATTCACTCTTAATTATTTCAATTTCAAGAACTATGAACTCGTTTTAAATTTCGAACAATTGTGATGTACTATTTTCTTTTAATTTATTTCAAAGTGTTTTGAGTGGATTTTTAATTTTTAACAAATACTCTATAATTATTTCTTAAGACTTAAAGTATTCTTATTATCGTTTCCGCTAAACTGTTCATTTATCTATTTATAAAAAAACGTGATTTTCTCAAAATTTAGTAAAAACTATATTTCAAAAAGTAGGGCGTTACAAAACAAGCCACCTGACTCTTATGATGCATGAAATAAATCCAAGTAACCTTGCTATAATCATCCACCAAAGTAAGCATATAGGGTGTCATCACCTCCAATTCACATTTAAAAGGTCCCCAAACATCCATATGTATTAAATCAAACACAGCATTACTTTTAGAAGTACTTTCAGGAAAGGGCAATCGATGTTGCTTGGATCTATGACAAACTTCACAATTATCAAAAAAATGATCCAATTTATTAGCAAAGTAAGGCTTCAAAATTTCAATATGTTCAAGCACAGACACTGAGGCATGCCCTAATTTCTTATGCCAATCAACCACAGCATTTTTACAGGAAAAAGATGGAAATGACATTTTACAATTGGAAGAGACACACGGTATAGATGGTAAAGAAAAAGCAGAATCCAGGATGTAGAGTTTCCCCACTGCCTTGCCAACTGCTATAGTTTCCTCAGTCCTCAGGTCCTGCAAAACAAGATTATAGGTGAAGGAAGGAACAAGCAAAACATTAAGTAATGTGAGTTGAGGACTCAAGGTTACTTCCCCAGTGTAACAACTTTGGAAGTGCCATCTGGCAGAAAGACATTGATAGAGGATTTTAATGGTTTGGATTTGCTTAAAACAGCCTCACAGTAACACATATGCCGGCTAGCCCCAGTATCAATTATCCAACAGTTGCTCCCCTATTTTCAAATGTACTCAAAGCACAATGCAAATCTGAGAGGTGTCCTGTACCTGCATACTCTGCATAGTGCGCAAAATCTACTCCAGTATTCTCCTTCCCTGAGTTATCAGCTTGCTTAGTTCCACCTAGATATTTAGCAATTTCTTGTTGAATGATGCTAGAAATGTCTCTTCCAGGATACTTATAACCTACATCTGTCTTCTCTTGCCTATTCAAATGTTCGGTTGAAATTTCCACAAGGTTTGCTTTCTCTCTTTTCCTCTGTTCCTTCAGCTTAGCAAACCACTATGGATATCCATGCACCTTAAAACAAGTACTTACTTCATGTCCTCAGTCACCACATTGACCACACTTCAATTTTGCCTTCTCCTCCTTAGTTATTCGATATCCTCTACCCCTGCCTGCTTGCCAATTGGATCTACCACCCCTAACTGACATACTTGTATTCTCAGTACCAATTCCAACGCCCCTACCACTGCGAACAAACATTGTTGCATCGTCTATTGCTTCAGGAAAAGCAATTTGCACCGATCTCTGCTTCTCGACAGTTAATATCATCGAATATACTCTATTAACTATTGGTAATGGATCCATAAGTAGTATTTGGCTCCTAACATTCTCATAGGAATCATTCAATCCCATCAAAAACTGCATCAATTTTGTTTTAGTATCCATATCGAGCAAACTCTTGCATTTTGCTCCACACGTACATTCAGAAAAGCGACCAGTGCAACAATACTCATCTCATAATTTCTTCAACTTCGTAAAGTAAATCACAACCGACACATTTCCTTGCCTCAAGTTAGAAATCTCCTTTTGTAATTGATAAAGCAACGAACCATTGCTTTCCCCAAACTGTTGTCCTAAATCTACCCAAAGCTCTCGAGCTAAATTTGCATAAATGAAAGCCTAGATGAATCCTCCTTCATGGTCGTTGATTCGCACCACGAATAGCCTCAAGTTCCTCTTGATGAGACCGCTACCTCCAACTCCATTTTTATTTCGTAGATTCGCCATAATTCATCGATTAAAGCAGCTCTAGATACCATGAAAACAACATGAGCATTCATAGAGAAGAATGGGAAATTTTATTTAACCAACTCAAACTAACACATTCGATTTGCATGCATATTTATAGGTACGAGAAAATGAGATACACGTGTAAGCCCATGTATCGTTAAGTAAAAGAAGAAATGAATTAAAATGTAACCCAAACAAAACCCAAGCCTGTAAACATAAAGCCCAATACTAACATAAGGCCCAATACTCCAACAAAATAAGGGACAGTTACTATTCATGGGGTTTGGGTTAATTACAAAAAACCCACATTTTTTTTTTGAAGTTACAAAAAATCCTATGAGGTCTGATTCCGTATAATACTTAACCCTCTTCGTGTACATTTCAAACACCCCTTTACATTTAGAAAAATATTGCAATTTCCCCCTTACATGTAACACATTCAAATCTCAAAGAGTTTTTTTGTAATTTTCAAACACGACTGGATGTTTTTATAATTAACCCAAACCTCAGGGTCAAGGTAAGTTTTGAAATTATCCCTAAAAATAATTTGTTCGGTTGTTGGCTGGAAATCAAATGAATAACTTGGCTTCTAAAATTTAATGAAAAATAAATCTAATGAATAACTTGATAACTCCCAGTAAGATTAAGAACTAATAAAATCATAGATGAATCCACCAAATAGAACAATAATGTCTCAAATATAGCCAAAAAAAACTCCTGATAGATACAAATGAACAACCTAACTAAATTGGCAAATCCATCCAAGTTTGGTCTATTCTAGGAATTCAAATATCAGGCAACAACACTTACCAGAATACCAAATCCCTATTAAGAACATTAATTAAAACAAATACACTGAAATACGGTTACAAATCATCCAAGTAGTGGTAGTGTTTAACTGTAAGCCAAGTAGTGTTTAACGGTGTTGAAATTAAGGCTTTTTCTTACTGTTCTTGTGATGCCCTGATAATATTAATAGCCACACACAATTCACGTTGTTGGCGATAGCCCCAACCCTGAACAATATCCCTTTTCCCTTTTCTGCAACTTGTTATCCAAAACCAGCTTTAGCCAGTCGTGGTTAAGCACAACCCTAACCACTGTGTGCCACTTTTTAAGTACAACGTGTAACTTTCACCGCATGGGTCAATTGTAAAAACCCTGAGACGGTCGGTTTTACCATTCACCTTTTCAATCTCTTCTTCAGTTAAAACACTCAAGAGTTTCTTCTTGCTTTTGGTGATGAATAAATACCCTATTCATAGAAACATTAATGTCCGAAAGTCCAAAAGAATTTCGAACAGAAAAGTCGGCTCTGCCCCTCCTTGCTCTTGGATTTTTTGCAGTGTAATTAGATTAAGGTCAGCCGGTTGTTGTTGTTCTCGTTGGACAGCAAAGTTAATATCATGATCATCATCATTTTTACATCCATGAAATTTTCGTTCATAATTAAGAAAAATTAGATAAAATTAAAATAACAAGGTTATTTATTAGTAGTTTCCTAGTTTAAAACAGAACAGAACTCCTGTTAAATAACATTTTCAAATCATGATCAAATCGTTGTAGAGCTGGCATACAAACTATTAAATTATTTTTTCCATAATTGAACACTATTATTGCTGGAAATATTGTGATTGCCAGCATGCAATATAATCTCTTGCCATATATACAGTGTATTAAATTTCATGCCATTTATGTATAGAATAAATGCAATTAAATTTTTTCATTATTTTTCAATTTTTGTTTGATAATAAAGGAATAAAAAAAAGGGCAAATATCACTCTACACCCTATACTTTCATTGAATATCACTTTGCCCCCTAGTACTTCCAATTGTATCATTTTATCCCCTTGTACTCTCAATTTGTATCACTTTACCCTCATGTACCATTAAAATACTATTTTATCCTACTATTCCTTTATTAAATGACCTAATTGTCCCTATAATTATTTTTAGATTTATTTAATTGCATTAAAATCTTATCACTTTATTTCTTTTGAATATTTTTTGCTATTTATTAAATTTGATACAATTCCTACTACGTAACTATATTGTAGGTTATATTATGTTAACTAATATATTTGTACATATTTATTTGTTTCATCATAAATCTAAAAATCGTGTATTATATTTGAGATAATATTTTGTAAAAGTAAACTCTTAGTATCGAGTTTCTTATTAGAAATGAATGATAATAAAATAATTTAAAATATATATATATATATATAGATTATTGTATAGCCATATTTAATATATTATGTTAAATTTAAATATATTCAATTCTATATTAAAAAATTAACCACTAAAACTAATATATTTTCTATCTAACATAGTTTTCATTATTCATCAAAAATTGAAAAATTGCTAATAATATTTCACATCTTTAATAAGAATGTATTAGATAATTTTAAGTTTGTGACAAATTGGAAATTAAAAGTGTAAATGTATTAGCTAATAGAAAATATCATATTATAATATTATATAGTAGTTTAATAGTCGCTACAATAAAGTTAAAAAATTAGCAACTAAATGTAATATAAGAAAATAAATAATTTTAATATTAATTAAGGGTTAATTAATAAAGTTATGAAATTGAATTTTAACAAATAAGTTCAAGTTTATTAATATTAAAGTTCAAGTTTATTAATATTAAATACTTTTAAAATGATTGTGCTTGCTATTTCGCTAAAACTAATAGGTAAAGGATAAAATGATCATTTTTTTATTATATGGATATAAAATAACATTATAAAAGTATGAGGTGGTAAAGTAATACTAATTGAGAGTATAAGAGGGTGAAAGTGATACAATTGAGAGTAAAGAAGGTAAAGAAGATAAAGTAATACTTAAGAAGAGTATAGGGGGACAAAGTGAGATTTACCCTAAAAAAACCCAATAGTGTTGGGGTTGAAAAATAAAATAAGCTATTTGATACTGATCGACTTAAATTGGTCGGTAATGAACTTGTATAAACTCAATTCGTTAATGTAACAAGCCTAATTTGAACAATTTTTTTCATTTGATGATATCATTTGATGCTATCGAGTTTAATATAAATTAAAAGTGCCAGACTACTCGCACAAATTAACCTTGTGTTCAACTCGATTCTGTACCTCTGAGAATAACGATAAAATCAAAAATATTATTTTCCCCAATTTATACCGATCAATTATCGACAAATCACCAACAATGTTTAAATTTACCGACATAAATATTGTTGGTAAATACCAATGATTTTAGATTCTATCGGTAAGTATTTACCTACGACGATTTTTACTATAGTTTTGATTTGTCGGAACTCTATCGCAACTATATTTATTAATACCTACATATATATATAGGGTTTTTTTTCTTATGAAACGATAGCTAATATATTCAAGGCACGAAAAATTAACAAAGAGGAAATAAGAAAGCCAAAGACATAATCTTTTCCAACGTATAACAATAACAGAAAACAAAACAAAACAAAATCCGGCGTTTTCCTTTCGACTATCATGTTTTAATTTTTTCTTTCTAGCAAGTACTTATTTTCTTGATTTTTCATACACAATCTAGTGAAATATATGTAGTCATGACCGCGGTTTGGAACTGCCGGTTCCATGAAATGCGACCCTTTAACCGTTCCTTGCGATTCGGACCGGTTCCCCAATCCTTCGCCCCCTATGATTCTTGGGTCACTGCACCGGCCGGCTTTGCGCAAGCTAGATTGAACAATATATATTTTTCCTCCTCTCTCTCTCTCTCCAAGATTGTGTTTGTGTGTGTGATTTTAGGTGAAATATAGGTAGGGCTGTAAACGAACCGAGCTCGAACGAACGAGGGTTGTTCGTGTTCGTTCGTTTATTTTAAAAGGTTGTTTGTGTTCGTTTGTTTAATAACCGAACATGTTCACGAACGTTCACGAATGGTTCACGAACATGTTCATTAATTGTTCATGAACAATTATATTAACATGTGTATAAAAAAGTTAGATACACCTTGTTCATGAACACTCAATTCAAAATAAATGAATATTATGATGATTGTAAATGTAAATATGTTGTAATATTAAACTAAAATAAGTTTATTTTTCATAATAAAGTAATGAATATTAAGCAGTAAATGTATAATTAATAATTAAAAAATGAATAATAAACAAAAATAAAACGAACACTAAATAAACATGTTCGTGAACAGTTCATGAACATAAACAAACAAATTTTCTTGTTCATTTATGTTCATTAAGCTTAATAAACGAACATAAACGAACGCTAACCGAGCTTGTTCACGAGTACATTTCTTCAAAAGCTCTGTTCGTTTACAGCCCTAAATATAGGTGGTTGTTGAATGTATATTTTTTTTTTTTGAAAACAAAAGGAAGAACTTCCATTAATAAAGCAGATCGAACTGCAATTCATTACAGATAAAGAGGGGAGAATCATCTCGCCACTCTTTGACACCAGACATAGAATACGATGCTCTAGTTAACACATGAGCAACACTATTCGCTGATCTCTTAATAAAAAACAAGACACATTTGGAATATTGACCAATAATATTACCAATATCCTTACCAAAGGAAGAGACCGACTGGAAAAACATCCAACTACTTATCAAAGGATAAGACAAAACACACTTGTCAAAGTGACAAGAAAAATACCAACAGAAATACATAATTGCTGCTAAATACCACACCCGTGCACACCGCTACCTGTCATCGTCGGTGGGGAAGGTGCGAGAATCATAAAGAAGAAACAGAAAACAGAAAAGAAAAAGAACATAAATTAACCTAAAACAAAACAAAAGCTCTCCTCCATCCTCCCAAGGAGGAAGGATCCTCCCAATTCCCATGGAGGGAGGATAAGGGCTTTGTAAATTCACTTAAAACCTGCTAATTGGAGATCTTTAATTTTGACAAACCCCAATTGCATTGGCCTTGTCTTTTGTCTTCTTCCGTTGGCGGTTGTTGGATAATTGGAGATCTTTAATTTATGATTAAGGTAGAATGAGTTTTTGCTGTGGTGCGGATATTTTGCGTAATGTTGCCGTTGGGGTATACTTGTATTTGATGGTCTTTGTTTTCATTGTGTCCTTAGGAGTTGTTGGATAATTGGAGATCTTTAATTTATGATTAAGGTAGAATGAGTTTTTGCTGTGGTGCGGATATTTTGCGTAATGTTGCCGTTGGGGTATACTTGTATTTGATGGTCTTTGTTTTCATTGTGTCCTTAGGATTGTTGTAAATAGCTGGGGTGAAATGGAAATACTGTGTTCCTTTTTTTAATTTCCTGAAAGAGATTACTGTTGAAAATTTGGTTCTAGTGTATATCCCCACCCGAGATTTGAGTCGGATTTCAAATGCCCCCTCCTTCCATTGGCAAGTATTTAAAACCCCACTATCTTTAAAACCTTAAATTTTGTGGAACCCTTAGTAATTATGTAAATGTTTGTGGCATTTGTCACAAACCGTCAAAAAGAGCCTGAATTAAAGACTGCTTCAATCTGTCTAATACAGATAAGCATTCATCCTACAAACTCTTTCCAGTCTGTTCATGACGACTAAATGAGATTGCTCTATTATTAGGTTTGCACAATAACTTAAAAGGGATAATTACCAAAATAAACGAGGCTCAGGCTAATTTCAAAAAATCCAGAGATTTTGGAAAATTAGAAAAAAACTCGTTTAGTTTTGATCCGTCTTACATTTTAAAATTATTTCAAGAGTTCCCCTCACATTTATCAAAATATTACATTTACTCCCTTAAAATGGTTTTTTGTAATTTTCAAAAATCTCTTGCTTTTTTTGTAATTAGCCCAACCTTATGGGGCTTTTTGTAATTATCCCTAACAAAAATACCAAATCAAGGGCCTAAAAGCAACAAATAGGGTACTTACGACAAGCAAACAGGATAATATCTCTTGTATAGGATCTACCGGGCTGTAAACCACCAAAGCACATCAAAAATTATATGCATTCAATCTTGAAGTTTGATCCTACATCTTAAATAAGGGTCGAAATCTATTCAGAAACATTATGCAAATGTGGATGACAGATCGAATTGACAAAGACGAAGCAAGATTACGAGGATTTTCAGTTTGCTTCATCAGCGGATTCACTTTTGAAGTGTTGTTCTACCATTGGGGGTAAGAGAAGAGCAAGTCTGTTTTTGTATCTGCTAATTCTTTGAAGTCGTTCTTCTCTTAGCCTGCAGAAAATGCACCGATATCAACATCTTGCACCAGGAAAGACCACCAAACCGGAAAATTGTCCGCCCAATAAAGATATACATAAGTGCCAAAGAAAACAAAACAAAAAAGTATATTTGTTTGCAGATCTAAACTAGAAGTGCATATTTCGCAACTACTAATGCAACAAAAACCAACAAGGCAACCCCTTCCTCTAAAAATCCCATAGTACTAACTATACACATCCTCATAGCACGTGGAGTGGAATCATCAAAAGTAACAAATTTAACGGAACCAAATGCAAAAATACTGAAAAACTAAGAAACGACACATCTAAACGTGAAAAAGGAGGGAGTATTTTACCGTGATCGGACCTTCTTGGCACGTTTGATGTGCCTTTGCAAGACTCTTTCGCAGACAAATTCTCAACGTTTTCCTGAAATTACATGAAGGTCAATGCACTTACTCCTTTTGATTAACAGGAAAAACAAACTACAGTCAGATGCAAAAGTGACTAAGAGAACTTTATAACAATCATGTGCCACATTGATATAATTCATTATCTTGGATTTTCACTCCTGATGGGGTCAGCTCTTAGGTGAAAGTTAGATAATCAGGATCACAAAGTTTCAAGAACTCAATTCTTTGAGAATTTTAATTATCAAGAACACAGCTCCTCCATTTGTTCAACTTATAGCATGAGGAGAAGCAAAATCTCACAATAATATCAAATGCAGAGAATTATTTAAAATTGCCAACTGAACACCCTTAATTAGAACTTTTGACAGTTGGGTATCTCAACCTTGAACCAATCCTACAAGGTGCCGGGTGATAATTATAACACTAGGGTGACTTCTTTAGCCCATAATGAGTCAGGGCTCTTAATAGTTGATCTTTGCACAAGTGGGAACAAAGCGAGCATAGACAGCTTGTTAAGAGTGGTTACTTTAGCCACTGGGATATTGTCATAATTATAAAACCCTCAGACAGTACTGATGACTTTTTGATACCTCAAAATAACTCGTGTTTCTCAATACTTGCTCTTTCGCAAAACAGCACAAGTGGGATTGTGGGAAGAAGTTAGTATACACAGCCATAAACATATTATCACTCTCACATAACTGAGGACATTTGGCACATTCTAGCAACAATTTGTCACCAGAAGTCGCACACCTGCTAAAGCCAAATAGGTGAAATAATACCAAAGCCACAGACTTGCAGTATTCACACCTCATGATATGATAACATAGAGAAGACAAGATGCTTTCGCGATTTCAGCAGATCCAAGGGGAGTAAAAACTACAATTAACAATTTTCATTACTCTGGAGTCTGGTCGTATTGATATCCTCTACAAATGGAGTTCTTGGCTTCTCCATCCACAGTAAAGGTACGCGCATCCAATTTTGAGTCTTTGACGCACAAGTTCAACATAACAGGCATTTACTGATCTAAGAGAGAGTAAGAAGCACCTGGTGAAGATTTGTCAATGCATCTATCCAAAGATCCTCTCCAAATAAGACAGCTAATAACACATCTGTGAGGTAAGAAGGTAACTAAAACTCCAATGATTTCAGAAATGTTCAATCACTAAGTGCGTCAAGTCATTCAATAGTAACCTTCCCGTGAAATCTTCTAAATTATGATGTTTGTGAGTTTATGTTGGCATGCCCAATTGAGAAAATCACCCAAGACCAGTCACTATAGAGAAAGACTACATACTAGGTCGAATTTATATCATTTCAAACAAAGTACATTAAGTTTTCATGAGATTAGTTATTGGCATGAATTTTACATATTTTCAGGATTATATTGTGGTACATGCATGTAACAATAAGATAAATATGTAAGAGAATCCATACACGTGCAACTTTGGCTAACTGAAATTCATTTCCCGACATTTTATGGTTCTTATTTTCAGGAAGAAACTGAAAAAGAATACTGACTTCCAAGATGCATTGACATTAGTTTCAAATACCAACCTCATCCTCCTCTTCTTCATCTTCTGCACCTTTATCTGGTGAATCTACAACTTGTGCAGCTACAGGCAAAGGTCTGGGAAGAGATTTGACAGTATCCAGGTACTGTGGCTGCTAAAGGAAGTGGCATATTAGATTAAAAAATAATAAACAGGCAATTTGAAAAACAATAAATGTAACCAGTGCAATGCAGTCAGTAGAGTTCTCAAGAAGCACACCTGAGTTTCTTCAGGAACACCATTCTTCAACCATGACCTACAGAGGCTATAAAGAGAGGCGTCCTCAGATATTCGGACCTGCAACCGGAAAGGAGACATTTCTCACCAACATGAATACTGAAAGTGATGGCAAACGCACATATACAACAAAAAATAGAACAAAATTTGAAATTTATCATCTTCTTCTTAAGATGATTCTGATAGTACTAGTTATGTTCTTTCTCTGTACAGACATGTTATCCAATAAGACTAAAATAATCAAATCCATTAAACTAACCTTCCTATCTCTGATAATTGCGAAGGTATCATCCCTTCTATCCCTGCAACAAAATGGACAGTATTGAGAATTTCTAACATTGGAAGTTAGCATTATAATAAGAAGAAAAGAGGGCACACCCGAAGATGAGAGAGAAGATTAGAGAAGAAGAGAGATGTGAAGTAAAACTTTACCTTAAATCTTTGTGGCCATTATTATCAGAGATTGAAGAGGAAGGCAGACCAGCCTAAAAAAAGTCCAGAACGTATATTATAAAGAACTTAGAAAACATAACAACAAAATTGAATATTTGTGATACTCTGTATAAAATGAAATTTTTTACTTTTGTCGAACAATTTTGTTGATAACCATTTAACTCTTGCAGTGAAAATTCTGCCAGAAAAGTAACTAACGAACACGTCCACCAAAAAACCTTACACACATAAGAAATGAATGCATCCCACATTTTGCCGAGGTCTTGTAGTGTAGTTGCTAAATAGGCATGCATCTTTATTGTAATGAAGCATGGCACATGCTTGTCAGCATACAGTAATAATGTTCATAGCAAATCCAAGACATTATATATAGTTTGTTAAGTTTTATCTTAGTCCCGAAATAAAACCTAAATAGGTCTGAATTTAGTCGACATGGAATGGCGACATTGGCAAAGCTCATCTTAAACACAAACATAGGCAAAGTTTGTTTCACTTCCCTCAATCACCAAACAAATATACATTGGGCTTCCCGATGTATTTCTATACTAATACACACATTTCTCAATGCATCACATCAAACTCCCCTTTTGCTGGTCACCCCCAAAAACTTCCTCCAATCACCCTCAATCACTAAACAAACATACCCATAGACTCCCTTAACAAGAAAATCAGGATTTGGTCTAGATTAATCAACAGTAATAATTATAAGGTAAACTAAAAAACATTGAATAAAATAGATTTTTTTGGCCTCGCACCTTAATGTAAACGCTTGATATGAAAAAAGAGGCATGCTCCTTTTTCAAAACCAGAATGCAACAATTTTAAAGGAAATAAAGGAGAAAGAAAGACGTCAGGCCTATGAACAACTATGATACAGGATATCTCATCTTGATCAGCCAATTCAAACTGCAAATCAACAATGGGTATTCCCACTATTTAATCAAGTGCTGAAAGACGAATAGATCATGTAAGGAGGGAAGCTGTGACAAAAGAATATCATAGTAGAGAAGTCAACAAAACCCAAATTACCAAAGAAAAAATTGCATTGACAAAATACCACCAAGTACAATTTGTGAAGCATTCCCTTTATTTTCCTAACTAAAACGTGCAAACCAGTATTTTTCCACAAATATCTGAACTTCCATTCTCGTACACGTAGCTTAAAATTCCAATCCATTGAATAAGTAAACCAAGCTTAATATCCGAACTTAGAACTAAATCAAAACGGACGAGTATTTCACTTGAACTTTTAAGTCTCAAAAACACCAAAAAAGAAGACAGAAAAAAAGAAAAAGAAAATTGAAGTACCTTTGGGTGGTGTGAAGAGGAGACAGGAATCCCTTTAACTACACCAGGCATTACCCCTGCACCTGAAGCATTACCAGCAGAACCCGGCCCAGACCCAAGAAGCACGTGCGGTAAGTGGTTCGGCCTGATGAAACCAGGATTGCCCTGACCCGGATCCAGATAAGGGAACACATAAGGCGGTCTCGGGGAGGGACCGGCAGCTGGCATGTGTAAAGGCCTGGCGAGAAATCCACGACCAGAGGAAGCAACAGGATAGAGAAGCTGGGAGGGATCCTGAGGATGATGGTGGGGGGTGGGGGTGAGGGGGCGAGGCGCTAATTGAGGGTAATTAGGGTTAGGATTGGAAGGGAGTCTGGACGGTGGTGGCGAATAAAAGAGGTGAGGGTTCGGGGGACGAGGGGGATTTTGAAAAAGCGGTCTTGTTGTGGCGGCTGTTGAGGTGGCGATGTTAGAAGTGTCCGGTGGCGGAGGGGTGGATGGGGCCATAGGTGCGGTGGAGGAGTGACGGCGCGGGTTTGAGTTTTTGAAAGAGCGCCGAGTTTGATTTTGAAATTTAGCTGCGCTTATATATATAGTTATAGTTACACGGGAGGATCCTGTGAGACCATGACTCAGCGTAGACTCATCTCAACCATTCTCTATATACATCAAATGCTAAGATTAATACATTATAATAATAGATTAACTAATTAATTAAATCCCAATAAGGGTAAGATTGTCAAACAAAAACATGTGGGGACTGTTAAGGAATCAGTTATAGAGAGAGAATCACGCTCATTAACATGTCTGGATCGTGTATGTGCTCTGCGATGATTATCTTTGCATATTTAATATATATGTACTGCATATTTAACACTATTATAATGTATGTTTAACATATATGTATTGCATATTAAAATTGTCAAACAAAAAACATGTGAGTAGTGAATTAAGGAATCGAGTTATAGAGAGAGATAGAATCACACTCATTAACATGTTGGGACCGTGTATGTGTTACGTGATGATTATCTTTGCATGTTTAACATATATGTCGCTCGCATATTAAAATTGTCAAACAAAAAACATGTGGGACCAGTGAATTAAGGAATCGATTATGTAGAGAGAGAGTCACGCTCATTAACATGTGAGGATCATGTATGTACTCTGCGATGATTATAATGCATATTTAACACTATTATACTGTATATTTAACATATATGTACTGCATATTAAAATCAGTGGGTTTTTTTTAGCCATTCTCATCAAACCAAGATGTTTTTTAGCCATCTTTTTCAAACACATGTTTTTTAGCCATTTTTTCCAAACACTTATTATAACTCAGTTATTTTATTTTTCTCCAAAAAACTTTGAATTCACATAACTTTTTCGTTTGAAATCCGTTTTGCATGTATAATATATCAAATTAATCATTTTTTCGACATATATAATTCAACACCTATGTTGCATATTTAAAAACGGAAAATACAGATTCGATTTTTTAAAAAAACTTGAAAGAAAGAAAAGTAAGATGATATATAGAGATAAGTGACAGAGAGAGAAATAATCCAAATATCAAACAAACATGCTATAAAGGTATGAATGTCATTTTACACCCCAAAATGGCTAAAAAATATGTGTTTACAAAAGATGGCTATTTTTGGGTTGAGATCTCTATTCCACTTTCCTATTCCACTCCTTATTCCATATGTTGGATGAAAGACACGTGTACAATTGTGACATCACGTGACATCATCATACACACGTGTATTTCATCCAATGCAATGGAATATGAGTGGAATAGGAAAAAGTGGAATAGGAGATCTCATCCCTATTTTTCATCTTTACATTTTGGTAAGGCTATTTTGACCCATTTCCACATTAAAAATCTTAAACAAAAACACGGGGAATAGTGAATTAATTAATCGAGTTATATGGCAAATGACTAATCTACCTTATTCGAATTAAAATAAAAAAAAAACGCTTAAAAATCAATTAGTCTCAGCCTCTGAAAAAAATTAAATAAATGGATATGATTAGTCCACAATGTCTTACCCAAAGAGGGTGGTCTCATTTGAACCAAACCCTATAGTTATACATATGTACAAATTTTACTATGAATTTAAATCATGTGTTTTTTAGGATTATGAAATAACTCTCGATGTGATAATAAAGTGAAGACAGAAACTTCTGTCAGACGGTCTAACGGGCGAGCATCCATTAGACGGATCCCAAACCCAAACCTGCTGGCCTTTTTGTAATATTAGGCAGTGGCGTAGAAACACTAGGATCCTAAAAAGTATTAGTTTTTTCCGCGAAAAGTATTAGCAGGCGTTTAGAAAAGTATTAGTAGTTCCTTGAACAGTATTTTTAGTAGTACTCATGAAATGTTTTAAATTGTTCACTCAAAGTATTAATAATCCTCCTAAAATGTATTAGTAGTCCATTTGAAAAGTATTAGGTTTTTCGATTAAATGTATTTTAGTAACTGCCCAGAAAAGTATTAGTTTTTCTTATAAAAAGTATTAGTAGTTCCCCATAAAAGGACTAATTTTCTCTCCCCAAAAGTATTAATAATCCCCCTGAAAAATATTTAATAGTTCCCATTAAAAATATTAGGCTTTGTATGGTTGTATTTTCAAAAGTGTTTTTCCACTTTCCAACTATTCCGGAAAATGGGTTTATATTTGTTTTAGGAAATTTTCAATAGAAATAAATTCATTTCCAGTTTTCACTTTTTATGGAAATATTCTTTTGAAAAAACAACCAAAAATTTTCATCTCAAACACACAAACCTAGGTGAAAATACACTACAATCACGCAAACCTATCTCAAAAATACATTTACAAAACACTAACCAAACATATTCACATTTCCAAATAGAAAATTCAGACAACAAACCAAACATATTCTCAATTCTCACACGAAAATCAATAATGTTTGAAAATTCATTTTCCAACACTAGAAACTGAAAATTAGACTTGGAAATACATCCATACAAGGCCTTAGTTTTCCTCTTGAAAAGTATTAATAGTCTTCCCTAAAAGTATTAGTAGTCATCTGAAAAGTATTAACAATTTCTCTGAAAATATTTTGTAGTTCCCTTAAAAAGTATTAGTTTTCCCACTAAAAGTATTAATAGTTCACTGAAAAGTATTAATAATTCCACTCAAAAGTATTAGTATTTTTTCTAAATTATTTTTAGTAATTTTTCTGAAGGAGTAATTATTTTTCAAAGTTGATTCAATCAAATCAACAAATACTTTGATAGCATAGATATAACATAATCAAGATCCTTAAGCTAAACCCAATTAATCACACAAAAAGAACAAAATATATAGAAACACTAGGACATATGCATATATAGAAAAGAGGATTAAACTAAAAAGGAATAAATCAACCACCATCAATGTGCTGATAAAACTCAAACAACATGGATATCCATAACTAGTTGATACTTCATCGCCAACCAACAACAACATTATTATTCTTTCCACCTAAGAAACGTTCTCGAAATTCTAATATTAACCAATATAGTCCCCACAAGGCTACAACCGATCCTGGTGTAGAGCAAGCAAAGGCGAGGTACAATGCCGCCGATGCGGGCGCGTTGCGTCGCACGAAATGGCTACCAGACGGTGATGTCTTTGTGCCCTTGATTGATGCCGACATAAACCTCGGGAGGATGATCTACTGGTTGTGATAGGCGGCATAAATGTTGATTTTGTCCTAGAGAGTGATTTGGAGGTTGGAGATGAGGAAATTTGGGGATGAGACCAACATCGTACTGCTTCTGTAACTTATTGTGTTTCTTGTTTTGGGGGTGGATTGGGTCAGTATTTGGGGCTCCGCCTGATATATTAGACCCGTCAGACCGTCTGACAGGATACTAGCTCTAAAGTGTAAAAACTCTATTTAAAAAAATTGAAAATCATTTTTCACTCAATATTGTTGAATGATCACCCCGTCTAAAAGCTTAAACTATTAGAGATGTGAGTTATTTAATATTTAGTCACTCTAACACGCTCCCTCACATGCAGGCGATTGTTTATGAAGCCTAGCGCGTGTAACACTTTTATAGGTAGTGGTGAGGTTTAAACTCAGGACCTTTTGTTTAGTCTGACTCTGATACTACGAGTATCAATTTAGGTTAGGTCCGGGTTCACGGGTTCAAGTTCGTGGGTTTGCGGGTCAGAATAAGCCAATCCGAACCCGATCTATTTAATTATTCGTTTCAGAATCTTGAATCTAAACCCGACCTGTTTATTTTACATATAACCCTGGACCCGACATGTTTAACCCATATTAAATTATGTTTATGTACATTTAATAGTTTCAACTAAATAATTTAAATATTTTAAAATCAAGGACAATGACATATATTCAATCAATAAAAAAAAATCACAATTCACAACGTACAAAAAAAAAAGCATATTATATAAGTAATGTAACATAGAAATCATATTTTGCGGATAACATAAAAAAATATGCAAAATAATTATAACATACATAGTTAATGAGATTTTAATATTATTGTTTTAAAGACATGTCTTGTTTTTTGTTTTTATTCTTACAATTAATAATTTACTTAGCTTTCTTTTAAATTTACAAATGGGTTAGACGGGTTAAATGGGTAATAGCATGTTGACCCGAACCCGACATGTTTAACTGGTGGGTTATTCGCAAGCTTGTGCATAATTACAAGCATGTCCATAAGCATAAATAAGCAAAATGTTAATCATTTAGAAGCAAAGTTCTGGGTAAAGAAAAAATTAGAATGATGAATCGATGCTTGGTTTAAAAACTGTGAATCAAACTTTTAATGGATTCAGTAAAAATGGACAACTTAAACAATCAAAACGCGAGAAAATGGTTACCTTGTTGTTCATGAGTGTTGAAACAATCTTCGTATGTGTCATCCATTTTTTGTTTGTTGCTTGTATTCTCAAATTATCGACTTGTATTTTGTGGGAGATGATTTTCTATGCAACAGATTCGGTGGAGAAGGAGAATAGAAGACTGATTCGATTTTGCTTACAGGATTGTGATTGCAACG
Source organism: Rehmannia glutinosa (assembly GCA_016081115.2). Lineage (NCBI taxonomy): Eukaryota > Viridiplantae > Streptophyta > Magnoliopsida > Lamiales > Orobanchaceae > Rehmannia > Rehmannia glutinosa. The sequence continues at coordinate 133,814 of JABTTQ020003010.1, forward strand.
TTGAATCAAGGATGCCACCAATTGGGGTAACTCCCCTATTTTCATGGGATTTACTAGATTTATCCAACCCCTCTATTTTTTATGTGGACTAATTTGCCCCATTTTGACTTTACCATATATTTTATTAATATTAATCGAGAATTAATAATAGCCATTGAAATAGGTAGATCTACGATGTCGGATTTGGCCTATGTACTCATGTAATAGGGGGTCCTATATAACCCTCCCCCTATATATATATATATATATATATAATATTATTCGAATATTTTTTTGAATACTCGAATCGAATATAATGATATTCATATTCGTAATGGCATAATGTGCAAATCTGAATAAATATTCTTATTCGGATTCATATTCTAATTTTTCGAATTCGAATGTCAATACACAAATTTGAATACCAAACCGAATAATAAAAAAATCGCTTCTTTTACACCCTAGACGAGAGAGGGGGTGGTAGGATAGTTAAGTAATTAGGGCTTACATTATGAGAAATAAATAAAGAAGGTCTCTTGTCAGGAGACCGTCTCACGGATATCTATCCATGAGACGGGTCGGTTTGGATCCAGTCAACATAAAATCCACGGGTCAACAACAGATCTGTCGTCAGCAAAAAGTCAATAGTCCGTTTCGCGCGGTAATACTTTTAGAGAAAAAAATAATACTTTTGAGGCAACTAATACTTTTGAGTTAAAATATAATACTTTTATTTGAAAAATGTAATACTTTTGATAAAAAAAAAAAAAAAAAAAGTGATACAATGTGTTAAATATGGTGCTGCAGCTGGGGCCTTTGCACATATGTGAATGTAATCATTCAATGGAGGGTTGATGAGGGCCCCAACGAACAAAATTTGATCGTGGATCTGACAAGGGAAGTAGAAAATTACATTCAACTGTAGAGAAGAAACTAATGGCTCACGACAGCGCGATACACCATTAATGGAGATTTTAAATTTCCAATATAAATCTTTTTTTATTCTCTTGGAACTTTGATCTTGCCACGAAATGAAGGGAAAAGAAGAAGAAATACAGATAAAAACGAAGGAGAAGACAAAGAGGAAAAAAGAAGAAAAAAGAGGAAAAAGAAAAACATCGCTGAAAACTATCACTGAAAAGTATTACATTTTAACTGAAAAGTATTATAGTTTTAAGTGAAAAATATTACAAATTTGAATTGAAAAATATTAAATTTTTACTTGAGAAATATTAGAGTTTTAAGTAAAAAAGGATTACATGTTGAATTTAAAAGTATTATAGTTTTAAATGAAAAGTATTACACGTTTAAGAGAAAGTTATTACATGTTGAACTACAAAATATACATGTTGAACTAAAAAGTATTAGAGTTTTAAGTGAAAAGTATTACACATTTAAGTGAAAAGTATTACACATATTAAATACTTAAGTGAAAAATATTACTTGTTGAACTACAAAATATCAACCATCTTCAGCATCATTTTTAACAATGAATATCACTTTTTGTGTCAAAAATATTACATGTTCCTAATTAAAGTATTATATTATTGCTCAAAAGTATTATTTGTCTTAAAAGTATTACTTTTTTCTCAAAAAATATTATCGGAATATTTTTGGCGGACAATTGACTTTTTGTTGACTCGTGCCATGTTGACCCGCAGACTTTCTATTGACTTGACCGACCCGACCCGTCCCACGGATAGAGATCCGTGAGATGATCCTATCTTTGTCAATAAATAATTTAGTATTGGCTTTAATTTCAGTACTATTAGTAACGACAAGTCGTCACTAATAGTGCTATCAAATATATTTTATATTTCACTAAATATTTGCAACGATATATAATAAGATATGTTAAACGGGTTGGGTGGTCCTAGAAATTTTGGGTTAGCTGTAACGAGTTTAGAGTTAAACGGGTCACTATTTAAATGACCGTAAATATGTGAATCTAACCCTAACCCTACTGGGCTTCGGGCTAAACGGGCCACTATCAGACTACAAGCTAATTTTTTTTAAATTTTATATTTAAATCTAAAATTTAAATTAAAACATGCATAATATTAACATTCAAACTAAATGTACAAAACTAAATGATACATAATAATAAAAACTATACAAAGTTTACAATTGCATTACATATACAATATCTTAAAATTCAAACACTCAAAATTTAAAACTCTTAAATAAAATCATAAAAATATGACGCAAGTACACTGCTAATCAAACATATCCTCAATGATCTTTTCTTGGACAAAGTATTATCTTCCATTTATTCTTGATCTGAAAATGTATAAAACAATAAAAATCATTTATTAGTAAGATGTGTGTGTGTATATATATATATATATATATATATATAAACAAACCCCTTTCTAATTCTGTTTTCCCGCCTAAACACCTCTTTCTAAAAAAATTTTCGCTATTTTCTGTTTAATAGTGGATCAATTTGTGTAATTTTGGTTATAAATTAAGCCATCTTTTTTGATTTGTTAAGTTTGACCAATTTAGTTATTTATGGGTTAATTAAAAGGGGTGCCATAAAATCCTCTCAAAATAAGTTTTTGTCCAAAGTTTGCTGGAGAGTTGACTTTGTTTCAACTAAAGGAAAAAATAACTGCAAAATCGATTAAAGTTGACTTCTCAATTTACAGCCCAATTACCGATTTTAATGAATCTTGACTGCTTCCAAAAATAAAAGACGTGTTTATATTTCTGGAAGATTTAAACCACAAAAACATAAAAAATCGATTGTCGTATTTTTTTTATGGAAAACTATTGATTTGATATCTATTTACATAGAAAACAATTGTGTACTAATTTACATTGATCGATTTTTGCATTCAATTGTTCAGGTTTGGTAAAAAAAATCGAGCCACAAAATCTGAAAATATATAAACCCAAATCTGTGATGAATGAATTGGCATTGATAATAATATATGGTAAAAATCTTGAAAATAAGAACAAAAACAATATCTAACCACAAATATTTTGATTGAACTTCCTTATAAGTTCGGTCCACCACAAGTATAAATACTGAACCATAGCATTAGAAAATTTACAGTAATTTATAATTTCTCTCTGACAAAGCTTGACCATATTTCTTGAATTTTTTCGATCAACATAAAATAGAGATGGCGCCATTCATTACACTCATTCGCGACCTCAACAATAGCCAAACGTTGTGGGTTGTCAAATTGAGGCTTATTCGAGCATATGAGAAGCCGTCTTATTCAGATAAAAATCAAATCTCGACACTAGAATGTGTTTTCCATGATAGCGTAGTAAGTTTTTTTTTTTTTTTATCTTTATTGTCTTTTGATTTTTGTTTGCATTGTCTGAAACTTATTATTCTAATTTTTGTCTTTGAAATATAACGGGGTGATCGAATTCATGGCACAATAAGGAAATTTGATTGCAAACTTCAAAAAGATGTTGAAGGAGGGACATGTTTATGTGATCAAGGATTTTTGGTCACTAAAACACCTTTGAAAAATACAAGACCACCGCCACAAAACACAAAATTTTGTTTTATGGGAAAACTCACGTTTTTGAAATGTTTGAGCTTGAGTCTTTTCCCGATTCTTTTTGATTTTAAGAATTTTCTTGACTTAACAAATCGATAAGGTTGACGATACAATGTTGTTAGGTAATTTCTGATTTTTTTGGTTTTACTTTTCTTGTTTGGTCAAATTGCTTTGTTTCTGAATTTTAATGTGTCTTGGTTTTTTCAGATGTTATTGGCAGAGTTGTGTCAATGCACAGTGCTCAGAATAAAGACATTGATGGAAGAATTACAAGATTCATTGAGATAACACTAGAAGATTTAGAGTAACATTCTTTTTATTATTTTCTGTATTATTTATCTTACTTTAAACTAACAACTACATTTTTACACGCATAGGCGTCTGTCGTGCACTCTTTGGGAGGATTATGTCGAACAAATTCTACCTCATTTGGAGAATAATATTGTCGACCCAGTGGTGGTTATTTTACAAATGGGCCGTGCTAAAGTATTTAAAGGTATTTGTTGAGTAACTTACAAATTTTTATTATTATTTGTAATTTGTAATTGTTCGGTAATCATTTATTTAATATAATATTTGTAAAATTATTACAGAGCAAGTCAAGGTTTCAAGCAGCTTCTTTGTTACAAAGCTTTATGTGAATGATCCAATTGAGGAAATTCAAGAATTTAAGAGAAGGTTTGTGTGACTAATGGTTTAAAAGAAAATTAATTTTTTATTAAATAGTTCGAAAATTACTATTTGTATAATTATTATAATATTAATTTTTTACTGATTATAATTTCATTTTTTAGGCTTATGAACAACAATAATCCAACATTTTCGATAAGCCATGTTTCAAATCCACGATCGACAACAGTGTTGGAGGAACTAGAATCTCCAAAATTCTCATTGAAGCCTTTAGAACATCTTTATGCGAACGATGCGGTAATATAAATATTTTTGTTAGGGATAATGCCCTTAAAGCAATTATGAATTGTTTTTGATTATTAATAAAAGCGACATTTATTTTCGAACTCTTTTACATATTGTATGTATTTTGTTGAACATCATGAAAATTATTTATGTAACCATAATCTCAGTATATAAGAGTTATATACAAGAGGATTAAGATTATGGATAATAAACTAAAATTAAGTCCGTGATGAAATTAATTAAAGTATGTGATCTTTAATTAAAACATCATTAATGCGGCCCAAAACATTTTGAATGTAATTGTCTTATCCGGACCGTCGATGTGGAGACATCTTAGTGGGGGCATTTATATATGATTTGATCATATAGGACTTGGACCCATTTAATTTGAATTTTCCATACAAATTCCGTTGTAGAAATGGAAAATCAAATTAAATCACAAGATGATCATATATGGATAAATCTTAATCCTGAGTGATTATAGACTCCTATTTATTTCTATGTGATTCTTAATTTGTTCGTTTAAGTTTGTCCTACGACATTCCCAACACTTGCATTTTAGATTCACATTTGAATTAAATAGCCGTAAATATAAATTCACAGATATGGAATCCATTCCTTCTTGCGGGAAGTAGAAAGAGCGATTCTCTCATTTGTTAATTCTGGAACGGAATGGTTTGAGATCTCTAATTTATAATCCGATTATAAATTAACCATTCGCTAGTGAATTAATGGTAAATGAGGATAAGAAGTAATTGAAGAGGTTTAACGGATACTACCTAGCTTCAATTACGAATTATCTATGGAGGATTAATCTATATGTAATGATTATATCAGTGGACTACTCAATTCATAGAGTAAGATATTCTATAATTATAAGAGTGCAATTCCGAATTTATAGTGGAGAAATATCGGAATTAATAAGTCGAATAAATTAATTAAAGAGTTAATTATTTATTCGATTCATTGGAGCTTATAATTATAGGTCCATGGTCCCTGGTTCACCTTCCTAGAGTAAACGGGTTAGAAATAATATTTCCAGTTCCTAAGGGTTTATGGAAAAGAGTTTTCCAAAATATTTGGGCTAATATATTAATATTAGTTAATTCAGGGAATATCTGATATTCTACAGTTTTGACTGTATTGGGAATTAAATAAATATAAGATATTTATAATATTAATATAATTATTAAATTGATAATTATATTGGATAATTATCAATTAGAGTTTGAGTCTATCTAGAATTATGAATTTTTGATTAGATAAGAAACCAAGTTGGAGTTTAAACCGATTGAATCCAGCCATAAAAAGTACCACATCTCATAATTGGGACACACAATTTTCGACCCCCTCATTGAGAAAGATTCTCGGCCGCTGCAGTATAATTGAGAATAGAGCAATTCTCATCCAAATTCCATCATTGTCATTGAGCCGCAAGTTAAGTTAATTACTTTGTTCTTTTTTAGTTAAAGAAAATAAAGTGTGACTTGCATTATTACTTCAAATTGAAAGAGTTGCTCATATCTTTTGTGGGTCAACTCCATCAATTGAATAGTAATAAGTTTTGGAAAACTCAAATTCTAAAGTTTGGCAAAATAGTTTTCTGCAACCATCTTCGAGCGGGCAGTCGAGATATTATCCTTTCAAACGTGATTTTGTGGTTTAACTTTTACCTAGTTCAATTTCCCTCATATCCAGTTAGTCCAATCCTACGATCTCATGAGTTGAGTACATCGTAGGAAAATAAAAGTTAGGAACTTAGATTTATTATTTGGGTGCCCACACACTGCCGTTGATAGGGAGGTTCGAATTGGAAGATCGCGGTGTCTACGAGCTTCGGGGAGTCGAAGGATTGACGGAGAAAAAGCGAAGAATAAGAAAATCGTTGAAAGAGGTAAATTTTCTTTTCTTCCTTTAGTTTGAATAAATTTAATAAGCATGATCTTATGTTCTTATATCTAAAACTCGATTTTTGAAATCTCACGCTTCCGCTTCCTTTCGATTAGATTGAAAAGTCGGATCTTATTTGGCAGGATTAGATCCAGGGACCGAATAATTTCTAACAAATGGTATCGAGCCATTTGGTTTTGATATAAGAACTAGATCTACCTTATTAAATTTATTTTGGAGTGGGTTTAGGATTTGATCTTGCATGTTTTGATATATGGATGCATGGACGTTTTTAAATTGATCCAAATCGCCATATCTATTATTTTGCGAATTAATATTTATGCGATGTATATGTGATATATATGTTATGCATATTGATATGTCATTCATGGAACCCACTCCCAAGCATGTCATGCATCATGATAATTGAATTGTTTAATTGTTATGATAGATCTATGAGATGGATTGCCATTGATATAAAATTGTTTTATATGGTTTTTAAAATTGATATAAAAGTGTTTTATATAAATTTTTTTAAAAAAATTGTATAAAAGTGTTTTATATAATTTTAAAATTTTGTATAAAAGTGTTTATATGATTTTAAAAATTGGGATAATTGTTTGGAATTAATTTTGTGAAAATTGGATCCGTTTTTTGTGAAAAATCTCCGAATTACATGTTTTAGAAACAAAAATTATTCGGATTCGCGTCTGGGGCGGGCGATCGGCCAGGGCTCAAGGCGCCTCGGCGGCGGCGGCGAGGCAGTCCGCTTTCGATTGACGCGTTGTTTCCTTTGTTCTTTCATGAAATTTTTCCGCCTTATCCCTATTCCCTTAATTATTTTGATAATTTAGGGGTTTTTTAAAATTGATTAAAATTATGATTTAATTTCTAAAAGTTAAATTTTTAAATTAGAGAATTTTAGTCAAAAGACCAATATGATTGGACTTGGCTTATTAAAACATAAGATGTTTTATAACTTAAATATTTAGGAAATATTTATTATAAAATAATGAGTGGGAGAAGGATTCATGACAATAAATCTTGTGGCCTCCATTATTGATCAAAGCACCAAGTGAGATTTAAGTGACGTCTCGCGACGCAGATTCGTCCCCTACGGATGGCTTTCACTTAAATCAATAATCAAGGCTTAATCTCCGAAAGGATAGGAATTTAAAATTTAACTCTTAATTTTCCTACCCTACGGCGACGATTTTGAGTTATTTTTTAAAATCCGAAATAATGGGTAACACTCATAAGGATACAATCAAATAGTTTGGATGTATCTAGGCTAAATTAAAAGGTGATTAATTAATAAATGAAGATATGAGATGTCTTAATTATTTATTTTATTAATCTGAGATGGTCTCGATTTAATCGTCATTTGATTTGACCTACCCCTACGGCTTCTCAAATGTGAGATTAAGTTACCTTGGAATTGGTTGGATAAACTTTATTGCTTTCATGCATCGTGTTTATAATTCCTAAATTGAATGTTCTATGATGTTCGTTCACTTATTTATGTCGCTTTATTTTATTTTCAAAGAATCATACCGGGTCCTATGCTTGCACTTTGTTGAATGTTACGTTAAGCGGAGACAATTTTATTAAGTGGAAAAGTAACATGAACATTGCACTTGTTTGTGAGAACCTCAAATTTGTTTTGATGGAAGAATGTCCTCCGAACCCCCTATTAATGCCGCACGATTATGCGAGAGATATATGAAAAATGGATTGCCGCTAATAACAAAGCTTGGGCTTACTTATTAGCCGGCATGAACAACGTGCTTAGGTTGAAGCACGAGCACACAAAGCGCTTATGAGATAATGGAGTCTCTGCAAGCTATGTTGGTCGACCTTCCGATCAATCAAGGCATGAAGTTTGTGAAAATGGCTATGAATGCTAAGATGAAGAAGGGTCGGTCGATAGGTGAGCATGTTTTGAACATGATCAACTATTTCTCAAGCCGAGATCCATGGTGCAAATATTGATGATCGTACACAAGTGAGTATGATTTTGGAATCACTCTCACCGGCTTTCCTCCAATTCAAGAGCAACTATGTCATGAATAAATTGTCTTATTCATTGACACAATTACTCAATGAATTGCAAACTTTTGAGGCCATTTCCATTGGAAAGGTCAAAGAAGGAGAGGCAAATGTTCTTTGAGGATAAGCCAACTTCCTCCAAGAAGAGGAAGGGCCAGGAGAAAGAGGGTGAATCAAAACAAAAGAAAAGGAAGAGTTCCAAAGGCAAGAAGAAAGGTTCCTCCAAACCAAAGGGAAAGTGTTTCCACTGTGGAGAAGAGGGACATTGGAAGAGGAAGGCGCCCAAGTACCTCGCCGAATTAAAGGAGAAAAAGAAAGGTAAATATGATTTACTTATTCTTGAAAGTTGTTTGGTAGCTAAAGATTCTTCTTGGGTAGTTGATTGAAGGCGCTACTAATCATGTGTGTTCTTCTTTACGAGATACTTAGTTCTTATGAAGAGCTTGCCGAGAAGTCTTTCACAAGACAAATTGGCAATGGTGCGGTGGTTTCGAAACAAAGAAAGTGGGAGTAGTTAGGCTTAATATTAGAGATAGGATTTTAATTTTAAACGATGTTTATTTCATTCCTAGTTTTCGTAGAAATTTGATTTCTGTTTCAAAGTTGCTATGAACATTTATTTTCACTATCTTTTAATGATAATTCGATTATTATTTCTAAGAATGTGCGTGATATTTTAGTGCAATATTGGAAAATGGACTCTATTTAATTAAGCCAAATGAACAACCACTGCTAAATGCTGAAATATTTTAGAACTTCCTAAACCAAACGTTACTTGATATGGTTAGGTAGATGGTGAACTACACTGCTTGATTCGTTTTGGGGGTATACATTGCAAACGACGGTTTATATTTTGAATGTAGTTCCATCTAAGTCAATCCAAAAGACACCACTAGAGTTGTGGAATGGGAGTAAAGTTAGTTTACACCACTTCCGCATATGGGGGTGCCCAGCACATGTGCTGAAAGGAAAGATTGGAAAGTTGCATCCATGTTTAGAAGTGTATCTGTTCATTGGATACCCCAAAGGAACGAGAGGAAGTTTGTTTTATGATCCACAAGAAAAGAAAGTAATAGTTTTGACTAATAATATCTTTCTTGAGAACGATTACAAAGAAAACTTCCAACCTCGAAGTAAGTTGTACTCGAGGAGTTACTTTCTGATGAGATCAGACCACAATCAACAAGAGTTGTTGGAGAAATCGCTAAAAAAATACCATTATACCTAATCAGAATGGCATGATACCTCGACGCAGTGGGAGGGTGATTAGACCACCAATCCGCTATCGTCAAATTGAAGAGGCAAATGTTGCAGTCTTTGATGGGATAGACGATGATCCATTGTCTTTTCGACAAGTGATGGAGGATTCTGATATAGCGAGGTGGCTTGAAGCTATGAACCAAGAAATGGATTCGAACCATAGGGTTTTGTAGCCGAAGGTCAAGAGCAGAAAGTCTGCAAATTGCTTAGATCCATTTATGGGTTAAAGCAAGCCTCAAGGTCATGGAACCATAGATTTGATGAGATGATCAAGTCTTGGTTTTGACCAAAGTGTTGATGAGCCTTGTGTATACAAGCAGATCAATGATGGTAAAGTGGCAATTTTAGTGATTTACGTAGATAACATTCTACTAATTGAGAGACATGTCACATATGCTTTAGGGCAAGTGGGAGATTGTTAGGGATAGTGCCCTTAAAGCAATTATGAATTGTTTTTGATTATTAATAAAAGCGACATTTATTTTCGAACTCTTTTACATATTGTGTGTATTTTGTTGAATATCATGAAAATCCCTAGTTTATTTATGTAACCATAATCTCAGTATATAAGAGTTATATACAAGAGGATTAAGATTATGGATAATAAACTAAAATTAAGTCCGTGATGAAATTAATTAAAGTATGGGATCTTTAATTAAAACATCATTAATGCGGCCCAAAACATTTTGAATGTGACTGTCTTATCCGGACCGTCGGTGTGGAGACATCTTAGTGGGGGCATTTATATATGATTTGATCATATAGGACTTGGACCCATTTAATTTGAATTTTCCATACAAATTCCGTTGTAGAAATGGAAAATCAAATTAAATCACAAGATGATCATATATGGATAAATCTTAATCCTGAGTGATTATAGACTCCTGTTTATTTCTATGTGATTCTTAATTTGTTCGTTTAAGTTTGTCCTACGACATTCCCAACACTTGCATTTTAGATTCACATTTGAATTAAATATTGTGAATATAAATTCATGAATATGGAATCCATTCTTCTTGCGGAAAGTAGAAAGACGATTCTCTCATTTGTTAAGTGCAGGAACCGAATGGTTTGAGATCTCTAATTTATAATCTGATTATAAATTAACCATTCGCTAGTGAATTAATGGTAAATGAGGATAAGAGGTAATTGAAGAGGTTTAACGGATACTACTGGCTTCAATTACGAATTGTCTATGGAGGATTAATCTATATGTAATGATTATATCAAGGTTTGCTCAATTCGTAGAGTAAGATATTCTATAATTATAAGAGTGCAATTCGAATTTATAGTGGAGTAATATCGGAATTAATAAGTCGAATAAATTAATTAAAGAGTTAATTATTTATTCGATTCATTGGAGCTTATAATTATAGGTCCATGGTCCCCGGTTCGCCTTCCTAGAGTAAACGGGTTACAAATAATATTTCCAGTTCCTAAGGGTTTATGGAAAAGAGTTTTCCAAAATATTTGGGCTAATATATTAATATTAGTTAATTCCGGAAATATCTGATATTCTACAGTTTTGACTGTATTGGGAATTAAATAAATATAAGATATTTATAATATTAATATAATTATTAAATTGATAATTATATTGGATAATTATCAATTAGAGTTTGAGTCTATCTAGAATTATGAATTTTTGATTAGATAAGAAACCAAGTTGGAGTGGGAAACTGATTGAACTAGGCCTATAAAAAGGGGACCACATCTCACAATTGGGACACACAATTTTCGACCCCCTCATTGAGAAAGATTCTCGGCCGCTGCAGTATGATTGAGAATAGAGCAATTCTCATCCAAATTCCATCAATGCCATTGAGCCGCAAGTTAAGTTAATTACTTTGTTCTTTTTTAGTTAAAGAAAATAAAGTGTGGCTTGCATTATTACTTCAAATTGAAAGAGTTGCTCATATCTTTTGTGGGTCAACTCCATCAATTGAATAGTAATAAGTTTTGGAAAACTCAAATTCTAAAGTTTGGCAAAATAGCTTTCTGCAACCATCTTCGAGCGGGCAGTCGAGATATTTTCCTTTCAAACGTGATTTTGTGGTTTAACTTTTACCTAGTTCAATTTCCCTCCTATCCAGTTAGCCCAATCCTACGATCTCATGAGTTGAGTACATCGTAGGAAAATAAAAGTTAGGAACTTAGATTTATTATTTGGGTGCCCACACACTGCCGTTGATAGGGAGGTTCGAATTGGAAGATCGCGGTGTCTACGAGCTTCGGGGAGTCGAAGGATTGACGGAGAAAAAGCGAAGAATAAGAAAATCGTCGAAAGAGGTAAATTTTCTTTTCTTCCTTTAGTTTGAATAAATTTAATAAGCATGATCTTATGTTCTTATATCTAAAACTCGATTTTTGAAATCCCACGCTTTTGCTTCCATTCGATTAGATCGAAAAGCCGGATCTTATTTGGCCCGGATTAGATCGGGACCCGAATAATTTCCAACAATTTTTGTGGTTCAATCTATTATTCAAAACTTTATATTATATTTTATGATGTTTCCATGTTTTTATTTATATAGGCTGGGAGCTTTTGGGTTTGTGCAAGGATATTTGGTGTTTCAGATGAATGGTGGTACATTTCGTGTCACGCCCCAAACGGGACACGACGATGATCCACAACTTAAATACAAATGAACCAACAGTCCAGACAAATATCAATGAGAACCCAATAAGACAGAGTCAAAAATAGCGTGGAAATAAATAAGATACAAGTTACCACTTAAAGTCTACAATCCGTCATCCAAATTACAACCCGAAAATCAACAAAGTAGCAACTTAAAGTCAAAGGGTCATACGCCCCTCAATTACAAACCCGAATGGAATGAAATACAAAAGTCCGACAACAACATAAGAAAAGAGTCCAATCAACAACAAGAAGCAGTAAATCCAACAAGCGTAGTACAAGGTCTCAATCCGAGCGGTTTGCAAAGATCTCCAACGAAATCCTCATCTAAGGTTAGAAAACAGGTGGAGATGAGACAAAAATCTCAGTGGATGGGGTGATCATGTGCGAGCGTGGCGCAATATAGTTAATGTGAGAAAACAGTTATATGAAAACGCGTGAGTATGATGCATGATTTCACACACAGTTCACAAGCGTCGTGATAAAATAATTGTAAGTCCAAGTGGCTACGATAATCTAGAGGGGGGGTGAATAGATTATCTCCATCTTTTCGATTTAGCCCTCCTTTTATAATCGAATGCTCAAATACAATAATAAAGGTGCGGAATGTAAACAACACATGACGATTTAAAGAGGTTCAACCCACCTAGGGCATAATCCTCTACCACCCCAGTATATCCGGGATGGATTTCGAAAAGAAAAAGAATTTTATTAATTACCAAAATTAAAACAAATTCAACTTACAACACCTTGAAGAACACCACACTCTTCTTCACCACCACCTTTGAGATTACCACAATCTCTTCTTGAAGATTACCACAATCTCCAACGGCACCTTGTGAAGATTACCACAATCTTCAACCTTGAAGAATACCAAATTCTTCAACACCTCAATAAGAAGATCACCACAATCTTCTTGCACCTATCACCTAGATCATCCAAGTGTGTTCTTACCACAAGAGCACTCACAAGGATATCTTGTGTTTGAATGATAACCAAGAATCAAGATTACAACTCAATAATGAATAATACAATTTGAGTGCAAGGTGTAATCAAGAATAGCCTAGACCTCAAGGATGTGAAAGTGATAAGCTAGGCAAATTTACAACAAGAATAATAACAATGAAAGACCAAGTATATGCTTGAAGTGTATCTTGTTGTGTTGTATCTCAATTGTTGTATTTGTTGCTCCAAAACTTCCTCTATTTATAGGAGATGATTGATCAAGCATAGGCTCCTCTTGGGGATTGAAAATCTCTGAGAAAAATACAATTAAAGACAAGAATATAGTTGTTAGAAATCAATCCCACAATTTAAGGAAATGTGTCTCACGTCAAACGGTCATATTTTTTTGTCAATACATAGGCGACCTCCGCAGAAATAAGAGAAATAAGAACACTTTGAAACTATCACAGGCGGCCCGTCGACATAGGCTTCGACCGGTCGACCCTGTCTCAACCGGTCCCCCTAATCAAAAAATGAAGAGGTTTTGTTCTGTTTCAAAATGAAACTTGCAGTGCCGGTCGACCGGACGGTCGACATTAAGGTTGACCGCTTATTTTTTTCTTCCGTCTCATTTTTTGTTTCTAAAAACATCTTCGTGCGGGTTGCCCTATAGTGCGACCGGTCGACCACGAGACAGAAATGTTGTCCAATTTTTGTCGAAAATAAAACTCAAGAAATACTCCGAAAATATAGTAAAAACATTTTAAACCGATCGAGATTATTTAGACAACATTTAGGGACCTGTTATAGGAGTAAAAACTCATTGATATAAAATCAATAAAAGTGTTGTCCAAAAATAAACTTGAGGAAATACTCCGGAAAATATTAAAACCATTTTAAATCATTTAGGAGTATTTGGACAACCTTTAAAAACATTGTTTTGGTGATAAAATAAAATCATCAAAATTAAGATAAAAACATGTATCAAACAATAATACAATAGTATATTTATACAGTTCAAGAAAACAGTTCATGGTCATACAAGCACTATGTGAATCAGTCAAGACAGGTAGGATTGCGTACGGAAGTGTAACGCCAATCCTATGCAAGGCAAATAATGGTTGCGTATGGATTTGTAGCGCCAACCAATGCAAAACAGGTAGCGGTTGCGTGCGGAAATGTAACGCCAACCAAAACGGGATGATAACTCCGGAATCGTGTGGATCAGACAGCGATTCCTTCGTTCTTCCTTGTAACTCCCCAGTCAGTATGGTCCAAGACCGACACCTTATCGCTCCGTAGGCAAAGACAAAATCCACAGTGGAGCGGGCGAGGCTCGGATCTATCATAATCATGATTATACCTCAGTACTACGACCCGCTTCCCTTGGACAAACTCCGTCCCTCAGTTGCGGGATTAGGACGATGGGGCCGGAAGAGTGGAATAGCGGCCGAGCTGCCCGATTCCATCCCCGATGTATCCATTCGATTGTGAGCTCGACACACCAAGTTGACTCGGCAGGAAAGTAATTACAATTACAGGCAGTCAACCAGGCAGTCGAGTATTATTGATTCAGGGAAGCAGTTTAGGAAAATTTTTGAAAAGCGCGAGTGGCAATTATGGCGTTGGTGGAGTTTTTGGATGAAGATGATTATCGGAAGGATAAGCAACCTTCGATATCTTGAAAGATTGGGTGGGACATAAGTCCCGTTATAGATTCAATTCGCAAGGCGAGGAAGTCGCTCGCGATCGGGTATTGTCGGTCAAATTGATCCGATAAGTCAAGGGTTTTTGGGAAAGTAAAATACTTAAATTAAATCTCCAAGTCAGAGAGTCCAGGGCTGTTTTATTAAAAGAGAAAATAATTTGAGTTAGGTCCTTTATAAAAGGAAAATTGTAATTTAGCCCTGTTATGTAAAAACTAACACTTTTGGGGTTAAAAATTGAATAATTAAATATCCCGACCTTGAAAAATTATGAGGTCAGTTCCTAAATTCTCCAAATTGTCCAGAGATTCAGGTTTTTAAAGTTTTGAGGTCGATTTTTTATAAAAATCTCACATTGGCCCCAAATTTGTTAAAATTATCAATTCGGACCTTAAGTTTTAAAAATTCGGAACTCACAAACCAGAAGGGCTTTTAATGTGATTCCAGTTGGAAAATGTCACTAAGGTTAGTAGGTTATTGGGACAAAAGCAGTTTTTAAAAGCAATGTGTGTAGGTCCTTCAACTTTTGAAAATATCATTTTTGTCCCATTTTAAAATAATTGCCTTTAAGGCTTTTAGGGGTCCAATTGTTATGAAATTTGAACCTTGGGTCCAAAATATAATTAAGTTATAGTTAAATTAGTATTTCCAGGTGCATGGGCTGCATAAGTCTTGGAAATTTCATTTGGGTCCTCAAGTTTAATATTTTACACATTAGTCCCTCAATTTTAGAAAAATTACTTTCCAAGCCCTAACCACTTGGATTTTTGGAATACTTTTAAAATGTGTCATTCCCAGTAACATAAGAGTAAAAATTTCAATTTTTAAAGTTTAGGTCTGGTACAGTTTTAAAAATTGCAAAGTAGCCCTTAAACTTTCAAAATTTTACAATCTAGTCCTTGGGCTTTTAAAGGTTGATTTTATTTATCTTAAAACTCTTAAAACTTTATTAAAATGTCCAAAATTCATTTTTGAACCTGAGTACAGTCCTAAATTTCGAAATTTGCAGAGGGGTCCTTTAACTTTTATTTTCTTGCAATTTAGTCCACCAACTTTCCATTTTTGCATTTTTAAGTCCAAAATTAAAATTTAATCAATTATGCTCGACTTTTCCAGGTTATAAGTCATCCAAAACATAGATTTTAAAGATCATACACATGCATGTCCAATACATACAAGAATTCATCAATTAAAGCATTAAAGTGTACATGCATGCAACTAAAATTAAATAAATAATAATTTTGAGCAACTCTTGAGAATTTTCATGATTTGATATATAAAATTGACATGCAATACATAACTATATATATCTCAAGGCTCATGATTAAAGTTTCTACATGCATTTAATCAAAACACCTAAGAGTTGGAAAAATAATTTTCCACCCACCTTAAATTTGGAAATTGTGAAATAAAAGGATAATTTCACAATTTTTAGATGAGGCTTCTTAGGTCAGCCCCTAAGTCAAGAAAATATCAAAATTTGGAGTTAGAAAAATGAGAGAAAAATTAAGGAGAAAAAGAAGGAAATAAGGAAATGAAAATGACTACACTTTACCTTGTGTAGTAGATGTTTGGAGACTAGTTGAAGCTCAAAAATTGGAAATTTTGGCTCAACTCCAAAATCTACTAAGGTCAGCCCCTATTTCTCAAAAATGAAAAAGGGGTGTTAAAATTTGAAAAAAATAGGAAGAGTAGGAAAGAAGGGGTCTAGTACACAATTCTTACCTTGTAGTCTAATTTTTCTACTATTTTCTTCTTCAAGCTTGAGGTCCTTCTTCAAAATGTTGTCAAGTTCAAACCTTCAAGTTCTTCTAAATGTACCTCCAAACCAAATTCAAACTTAAGTTAAGAAGGTGGAAGAGATGAACAATGTGATATCAAAAAATGGATTGAAGCTAAAATTTCTTACCTTGTATGATGATGGTTCGATTTTTATGAAGAATAGGGAGGAAATGTTGAAATTTTTTTCTAAGTATAGAAGAAGAAAGTGAAAGGAAGAATAGAGAGAAGTTGAGAGTTTTTAGAGAGAAGGAGGAGGATTTTTGTTAGAGGATAAATGTGTTAGATGAAATGAGATGAATTTTTTTGTGTGTAATAGGCCATATGGCCGTGTAGTATGAGAGAAAGGGAGAGAAAATTTTGATCAAGTTGTGTCTTGTAATTTGTCTCTTGCATGGAGACAAAATGCAAGTCAAAGTGTGGGTCAAATTGGAATTTGAGAGGAATAAGAAGAATGTTGGGAAGAATGGAATAAGTTGGGAAAAATAGTAATAAAGAATTGGTGTATAAGATGATGTGTATAATGTTTGAATTAATGATATAATTATACACAAGATGACTAATATATGGTGTAGGTGTACAAGAGTTGGATGATATTTTTATCCCAAAAATACCATGTTGGCCGTCCACTATGAGGGCAATATGGTAATTCCATATATTTTTTTTGGTCCCAAATTTGATGATAATAGATGAAATATATCAATCTCCAAAATATTTAGTGATTTCCTTGATCACTTGTAAGTCTCATGATCACTTAATCTAAATCAAAATCTTAATTGTATAAGGTAAAAGTCTCCAAAATAAATAGTCTCTTAATATTCTAAGGTGACTAATAAATACAAAAATAGTAATAATGATCAATCAAGTGATCATAAATGAGGATAGAATTAAATAAGATCATGATCACAAATAATTAAATAAAATAAAATAAAATACAAAATGTATATATTATTATTAATTACCCGTCAAAATGACGGTAAAATAGTTGATCAAATGTATAAACAACAATAAGGATCAATTAATAGCTTCGGAAAAATCGGGGCTTCACATCCTCCCCTCCTTAAAAGAATTTGGTCCCCAAATTCTCTTGAAATAGTTCGGATATTGATTCCTTATGTCTTCTTCCATCTCCCATGTTGCGTCTTCATCTCGGTTGTGGTTCGCCACACCACTTTAACCATCGGGATTTCTCTCTTACGCAATCGTCAGATCTGGCGATCAATGATCCGGATTGGCCTCTCGGTGTAGGATATATTTTCCATTAGAGGAACAGTGTCTCGAGTGATGATATGCTCGGGATCCAGTTGATACTTCTTCAATCTCGACACGTGGAATACATCGTGCATTCCCGCATATGGTCTTTGGTAACTCGAGTCCGTAGGCTAACTTCCGATTCTCTGTAAAATCTTGTAAGGTCCAACATATCTCGGACTCAACTTGCCTCCTTTCTTCGGATTAATCAATCCTTTCCGTGGTGAGAGTCCGAGAAATACTTCATCACCGACTTCAAATTCCAAATCCTTTCTTCTCTTGTCCGCGTAACTCTTTTGGCGGCCCGAGTCGTGGGAACCCGCTCCTTGATCAGCTTGACCTTCTCCATGGCCTCCGAACTAACTCAACCTTTGGAATCGAGGCGACTTTCGTTTCTCTTTTGAGTCCATTGGTCATCAATCTCCCGGTGTAGTGGGGATCTACATTTTCGCCCATACAATGCCTCGTAAGGTGCCATCCCAATCGTGGCACGATTCTGTTATTGTAGGCGAACTCGGCTAATGGTAAGTGCGAATCCCAACTTCCTTGAAAATCAGTGCGGGCTCGCAACATATCTTCAAGGGTTTGAATTGTTCGCTTGGGTATCCATCGGTTTGTGGATGTCTTCTTTGTCTTTGAAACTTAGTGAGGTACCCAATTCCTCGTGCAAGCACTTCCAAAATCTGGAGACAAACCTCGGGTCTCTGTCGGATACTATATCGACTGGTATTCCATGCAATCGAATGATTTCTCGGATATAAGTCTGTGCAAGTTTCTACAAGGTATCAGTTTTCTTGATGGGTAAAAAGTGTGCGATTTCGTGAATCAGTCTACAACTACCCAGATAGCATCATGGCCTCCTCTAGTCCTTGGTAGATCCATCACGAAGTCCATCGTTATATGTTCCCATTTCCACTCGGGAATTCTCAACGGTTGTAGTAAACCAGATGGTCATTGGTGTTCTGCTTTTACTCGTTGACAAGTCAAACATCTCGCAACAAACTCTGCTACCTGGTTCTTCATGTTTACCCACCAATAACTCCGTTTCAAATCCTTATACATCTTGTTTCCTCCAGGATGCATAGTGTATTTTGAAGCGGTGTGCCTCTGCTAGATTCTATTCCTAATCGCTCGTCATTCGGTACACACACTCGATTAGGAATCGATAACTCCATCTTCGTCATCGAGAATTCGATCTTTCTCCTTTAAGTATCTTCTCCTTTAGTTTTTGAAGATGCGTATCTTTCTCTTGTGCTTCTTTGATCTCATTCGAGAAGATTGGGTGTAATCGAAATGTTGGCACATGAAATCGAGTATTGGTTCTTGTCGATTCCAATTGCTCAGCTCTTTTAATGATTCCCACTCTCGAATCATAAGTTTGGCTAAGCTCACCTTTCGCTAGAGCGTGCGCTACGATGTTAGCTTTCGGGATGGTATTGAATATCAAAGTGATAGTCCTCAATCAACTCCATCCATCTCGTTGCCTCAGCATTGAGATCTTTCTTAGAGAATAGATACTTCAAGCTCTTATGATCCGTGAAAACCGTGAATGTTGCTCGTAGAGATAGTGTCTCCATTTTTTCAACGCGAAAACTATCATTTGCCAATTCCAAGTCATGCGTTGGATAATTGGCCTCATACGGCTTGAGCTTTCATGATGCATAGCGATAACCTTTCCTTCCCGCATGAGCCTCGCTCCTTGTCCTTCTTTTGATGCATCACTTGAGCGACAAAGTTTTCGGTTCCCTTTGGAAGGGCTAAGACTGGAGCCGTAGTAGTAAGTCGTTTCTTGACTCTTGGAAACTCGCCTCGCATTTGTCATTCCACTCAAACTTGACTTATGCAGGTTAGTCGAGTGAGTGGTTCGCTATCTTGGAGAAATCCTGGATAAATCTTCGATAATATCCAACTAGTCTAGAAACTCGATTTCCGTTATAGACTCGGGTTGTTTCCATTCAACCACCTATCTGTACCTTGAAGGATCTACTTTGCAATCCCGGTGCCGGATACTATATGTCCCAAGAACGCGACTTCACTAAGCCAAAATTCGCACTTCTTTGAATTTGGCATACGACTTTGCTCGTAGTGTCTCTAAAACGATTTTGGATGACGTTCGTGCTCTTCTCTAGACTTGGAGTATACTAGTATGTCATCAATGAATATCACTACGAATTGATCCAAATAAGGTTGGAAGACTCGATGCATCGGTCCATAAATCTTGCTTTGGTGCATTCGGACCGAAAGGCATTACTACAAACTCGTAGTGTCCATATCGGGTTTGAAATGCGTTTTGGAAATGTCTCCTTCGCGGATTTTCAGTTGGTAATATCCTTGTTGTAAATCAAACTTGAGTACACCGTTGCTCCTTGAAGTTGATCAAATAGTTCGTCTATCCTCGGGGGGGATATTTGTTCTTGATGGTCACACTATTAAGACCACGATAATCTATACATAGTCTTAATGTGCCATCCTTCTTTTTGACGAACAACACGAGTGCTCCCCACGGAGACGTACTCGGTCGGATAAATCCCACATCCATCGGTTTTTCTATAATTGCGTTTTCAACTCTTGTAACTCAAGAGGAGCCATTCTATACGGTGTTACGGCAATCGGGCGGTCCCGGCAACACCGATGGTGAACTCGACTTCCCTATCGGGAGGGACAAAGTGGTGAGTTCTTATGGAAATACATTCGTATATCGATACTACAGGTACTTGGTTGATTTGTGTCTCAACCTTGGGTTTGTTAATTACAAACGCCAAGTACCCCTGAGCCCCTCTAGTGATCGCCCTTCTCGCTTTCATTGCTGAAATGATTGGGGCAATCTTAACTCGTGCCCTTCCCGAAATCTCCACTTCGGGTTTTCCGAGTTCACATAGCTTAATGGACTTGTTATGGCAGTCCATTTGTGCATGGTGTGCAGATAACCAGTTCATTCCCAATATCACGTCGTATTCGGATATAGGTAATAAGATCAAATCGGCAGGAAAGTTTATCTCAACAATCTTAACTTCGCATGCATTATAGATAATATCTGTTATCTGACTTGCACCCATAGGAGTTGACACTTCTAAGCATATAGGCATATGTTCCATGCACGCATGCAGTTTGTGTACAAAATACGGTGCAACAAATGAATGCGTTGATCTAGGGTCGAACAATATTTTAGCGTAGTGGTTAGATACTAGAAGCGTACCTTCCACCACATCTGTTGCCTCGGAGCCTTCGTCCGGCTAGTGCAAATGCTCGGCGGGCATCTTGCCGATTCCCTAGCCATTTCGGCTTACGTGGTTGCGTCTGTTTGGTTCGGTCATCGTACTTGGGCAATCTTGGTGTGTGCGATTACTACCAACAAGCAAACACCTTCCTTGTTTACGCCAACGATTGTCGGCAAAGTATGTCCCGATTTACGGCAATGCGCACACTCTTGACCCGGCTTTCCTCCCTGCCTTTAGTCTCTTTCCTTTGTTTGTTTGTTGCTAATCGTCCTTCGAAACTTAGCGGCGGTTTAGATGGTGTCCCCCATATTGTGTCCTCTTAAGAGAAGCTGATTCGATGGCCTACTCTGCTGAATGGCCCAATACGGTTGATCCCGACTCAATGCGGAGTCGCCTTCACCATGGTGAGTAGGTTGCGATTCAACGATCAGCGATTGTTTATGAAGTTCGATTTCAATCCTCGAGTGAACTTGTAAAGCTTATCCTCTTGATCGATTGTCCCAGAGCATACTTGGACAATCGGTGAAATTCGGACTTATCTTGAGCTACAGTCGATTCCTTGCCTCAATCTATGGAATTCGTCTCGCGCGCTTCCTTCACAACCTGGGGGAATATACTATTCATTGAACTCAACCAAGAAATTTCCCATGTTCGACTACCCGATCTGTTCCCATCTCCTTTCAATGCCCTCCACCGTCTCTAGCGGCCGATTCAGGCGAAATACGGCGAGTGTGACTCTCGCTCGTCGAAGTATTGAAGAGCATTGAATATATTTTCGACTTCTCTATCCATTCTTCTCGCTTTCACATCGTCCGGCTTTCCCAAGAAGGTTGGTGGGTCGAATCGCAGAATCGCTCCAATGTGCGATCGTTCGCCTCCCTGGCGGGTTCGGGAGCACGGGGTTGAGGCTTTTCCTATTGCCTCATAAAAACCGATGTTCTTTGCAAGGCTTGTGCGGTCGATTGTCTCCTACAACAGGTGGAGGAGGTGGTGGTAATTCCGGAGAGGGTACCGATCCCTGGGTACATCATCGTCTCCTCGTGGAACGCGACGAGGTCTCCCACGCCCTCGATGTTACGCCATTTCGTATCTTGAAACGTTAGTTGCGATTCGCGAGTAAATGAATACAATAATTATTCGCGTAAAGCAAGAGATATCGTATGGAAGTGACATCAAACACAAGACATTTGAATAAATATCAAAAGGTATATCCATTAATGTAAAATTTGAATACACCCAAAGTACAATGAGAATACTAAGTCGGATACAAGGAATCAAAATACATCTCGAATCTAGTACAATAGAAGGTACAACACTTTGGAATACACGGCTACAACAACAAAGTACAAACCGACAATCGCTAGCTAATCGGTGAGATCACCATCATCGTCGCTCGACTATGTCTACATAATCGGGGGTCGGGTCGGTGAGGTGGCGCCTCAACCTCGGGCCAATCCACAAAGTCCAACCCTTTGCCGAATCCACGATCCTCATCGAGTGGAGCAGCCTCCGGCTCTCCAATGTCATTTGGATCCTCCTCGGGATCCTCCTCGGCATCGTACAGGGCTCGCCTCGGGCGGTGGCAATGGCCGAGCATTAGTCGCTAAAGCGCCTCTAGTGCGGCGTCTCTCGAGCTAGGACTGTGTAAGGTCCTCAATGACGGCTATCATGACGCTTGATGAGGGTCTCCTCAGCGATCGGCGGTCTTTACGGGATAGCGGGCGTCAATCTCCCATTTTTGGCGACCGTCGTTTGTCCTCTTCATTTTCTCCGCATGTTATCCAGCGCTCTGGATACTCGTATTTGGTCCTCCCGCTCTTATGGTGTTATCGCGGTCTTTGATAGCGATGGTCGATTCGTTCTTCTCATCTTGGCTCATCGCCAGCGGCCGAAGTCAGTCCCTATTTCGTTAGCGCTCTGGGCTAACTCTGTGTCGCTAGCGTTCACTTTCCCGATGCCAATGAATCATCGGTGCCGGTAATATTCCGCTCGACACGGGCATGGAATACATCCCACCATGTAGGCGGCGTCGGCTCCATCCGATCAAACAAAACTAAGGCGGATCACCAAAGGTAGAGGAAAGATAAGAAGAGAATAAGGAAGAATGAATAAGGGAAATCGAGTCAAGAATCAACTAAGTCAAGACAAAGTATGATTATGAAATCTCAAAGTATGCGTTCTAACTTAGTTCAAATATCAATAAGATGGTTCTATGCCAATTTGAAATCGATTTCACACTTAATTGGTCAAGTCGCGGTACTACACAAAACACGGATCGAGGGTCCTATCCTCGGGTCGACTTGGTGTAAGTTTCCATCTTACTAGCCGAGCTCACGATACCACTCTTCTCATCGTCACGCCCCAAACGGGACACACGACGATCCACAACTTAAATACAAATGAACCAAAGCCAGTCCGGACAAATATCAATGAGAACCCAATAAGACAGTAGTCTAAATAGCAACGGAAATAAATAATGTGAGATACAAGTTACCACTTAAAGTCTACAATCCGTCATCCAAATTACAACCCAAAAATCAACAAAGTAGCAACTTAAAGTCAAAGGGTCATACACCCTCAATTACAAACCCGAATGGAATGAAATACAAAAGTCCGACAACAAAGATAAGAAAAGAGTCCAATCAACAAGAAGAAGCGATAAATCCAACAAGCGTAGTACAAGGTCTCAATCGAGCCGGTTCAAAGATCTCCAACGAAATCCTCATCTAAGGTTAGAAAACGGTGGGGATGAGACAAAAATCTCAGTGGATGGGGTGATCGTAATGCGAGCATGGCGCAATATAGTTAATGTGAGAAACTTGATTATATGAAAACGCGTGAGTATGATGCATGATTTCACACACGATTCACAAGCGTCGTGATAAAATAATACAATAGTATATTTATACGATTCAAGAAAACAGTTCATGGTCATACAGGCACTATGTGAATCGGTCAAGACATGTAGGATTGCGTGCGGAAGTGTAACGCCAATCCTATGCAAGGCAAATAATGGTTGCGTCACGGATTTGTAGCGCCAACCAATGCAAAATAGGTAAGCGGTTGCGTGCGGAAATGTAACGCCAACCAAAGCGGGACGATAACTCGAGAATTGTGTGGATCGGGCAATGATTCCTTCGTTCTTCCTTGTAACTCCCGATCAAGTATGGTCCAAGAACGGCACCTTATCGCTCCATAGGCAAAGACAAAATCCACGTGAGTGGAAGCGAGGCTCGGATCTGTCATAATCATGATTATACCTCGATCTACGACCCGCTTCCCTTCGACAAACTCCGTCCATCATTTGCGGGATTAGGGCGATGGGGCGGAAGAGTGGAATAACAGCCGAGCCTGCCGGTTCCATCCCCGACGTATCCATTCCGATCGCGAGCTGAGCTCGACACACCAAGTTGACTCAGCAGAAAGTAATTACAATTACAGCGATCAACCAAGCAATGAGTAGTATTATTGATTGGGAAGAAGATTTAGGAAAATTTTTGAAAAACGCGAGTGGCAATTATGGCGTTGGTGGAGTTTTTGGATGAAGATGATTATCGGAAGGATAAGCAACCTTCGATATCTTGAAAGATTGGGTGGGACATAAGTCCCGTTATAGATTCAATTCGCACGGCGAGGAAATCGCTCCGCGATCGGGTATTAATCGGTCAAATTGATCCGATAAGTCAAGTGTTTTTGGGAAAGTAAAATACTTAAATTAAATCTCCAAGTCAGAGAGTCCAGGGCTGTTTTAGTAAAAGAGAAAATAATTTGAGTTAGGTCCTTTATAAAAGGAAAATTGTATTTTAGCCCTGTTATGTAAAAACTAACACTTTTGGGGTTAAAAATTGAATAATTAAATATCCAGACCTTGAAAAATTATGAGGTCAGCTCCTAAATTCTCCAAATTGTCCAGAGATTCAGGTTTTTAAAGTTTTGAGGTCAAGTTTTTATAAAAATCTCACATTGGCCCCAAATTTGTAAAAATTGTCAATTCGGACCTTAAGTTTTAAAAATTCGGAACTCACAAACCAGAAGGGCTTTTAATGTGATTCCAGTTGGAAAATGTCACTAAGGTTAGTAGGTTATTGGGACAAAAGCAGTTTTTAAAAGCAATGTGTTTAGGTCCTTCAACCTTTGAAAATATCATTTTTGTCCCATTTTAAAATAATTGCCTTTAAGGCTTTTAGGGGTCCAATTGTTATGAAATTTGAACCTTGGGTCCAAAATATAATTTAAGTTATAGT
This sequence comes from Rehmannia glutinosa, assembly GCA_016081115.2. Taxonomy (NCBI): domain Eukaryota; kingdom Viridiplantae; phylum Streptophyta; class Magnoliopsida; order Lamiales; family Orobanchaceae; genus Rehmannia; species Rehmannia glutinosa. Next base: position 159,212 of record JABTTQ020003010.1, read on the forward strand.
TAAATTAGTATTTCCAGGTGCATGGGCTGCATAAGTCCTGGAAATTTCATTTGGGTCCTCAAGTTTAATATTTTACACATTAGTCCCTCAATTTTAGAAAAATTACTTTCCAAGCCCTAACCACTTGGATTTTTGGAATACTTTTAAAATGTGTCATTCCCAGTAACTTAACAGTAAAAATTTCAATTTTTAAAGTTTAGGTCTGGTACAGTTTTAAAAATTGCAAAGTAGCCCTTAAACTTTCAAAATTTTACAATCTAGTCCTTGGGCTTTTAAAGGTTGATTTTATTTATCTTAAAACTCTTAAAACTTTATTAAAATGTCCAAAAATCATTTTTGAACCTGAGTACAGTCCCAAATTTCGAAATTTGCAGAGGGGTCCTTTAACTTTTATTTTTTTGCAATTTAGTCCACCAACTTTCCATTTTTGTATTTTTAAGTCCAAAATTGAAATTTAATCAATTATGCTCGACTTTTCCAGGTTATAAGTCATCCAAAACATAGATTTTAAAGATCATACACATGCATGTCCAATACATACAAGAATTCATCAATTAAAGCATTAAAGTGTACATGCATGCAACTAAAATTAAATAAATAATAATTTTGAGCAACTCTTGAGAATTTTCATGATTTGATATATAAAATTGACATGCAATACATAACTATATATATCTCAAGGCTCATGATTAAAGTTTCAACATGCATTTGATCAAAACACCTAAAAGTTGGAAAAATAATTTTCCACACCTTAAATTTGAAAATTGTGAAATAAAAGGATAATTTCACAATTTTTGGATGAGGCTTCTTAGGTCAGCCCCTAAGTCAAGAAAATATCAAAATCTGGAGTTAGAAAAATAAGAGAAAAATTAAGGAGAAAAAGAAGGAAATAAGGAAATGAAAAGGACTACACTTTACCTTATGTAGTAGATGTTTGGAGACTAGTTGAAGTTCAAAATTGGACATTTTGGCTCAACTCCAAAATCTCCTAAGGTCAGCCCCTATTTCTCAAAAATGAAAAAGGGGTGTTAAAATTTGAAAAAAATAGGAAGAGTAGGAAAGAAGGGGTCTAGTACACAATTCTTACCTTGTAGTCTAATTTTCTCTACTATTATCTTCTTCAAGTTTGAGGTCCTTCTTCAAAATGTTGTCAAGTTCAAACCTTCAAGTTCTTCTAAATGTACCTCCAAACCAAATTCAAACTTAAGTTAAGAAGGTGGAACAGATGAACAATGTGATATCAAAAAATGGATTGAAGCTAAAATTTCTTACCTTGTATGATGATGGTTCGATTTCTATGAAGAATAGGGAGGAAATGTTGAAATTTTTTCTAAGTATAGAAGAAGAAGGTGAAAGGAAGAATAAAGAGAAGTTGGGAGTTTTTAGAGAGAAGGAGGAGGATTTTTGTTAGAGGATAAATGTGTTAGATGAAATGAGATGAATTTTTTTGTGTGTAATAGGCCATATGGCCGTGTAGTATGAGAGAGAGGGAGAGAAAATTTTGATCAAATTGTGTCTTGTAATTTGTCTCTTGGAATTTGAGAGGAATAAGGAGAATGTTGGGAAGAATGGAATAAGTTGGGAAAAATAGTAATAAAGAATTGGTGTATAAGATGATGTGTATAATGTTTGAATTAATGATATAATTATACACAAGATGACTAATATATGGTGTAGGTGTACAAGAGTTGGATGATATTTTTATCCCAAAAATACCATGTTGGCCGTCACTATGAGGGCAATATGGTAATTCCATATATTTTTTTGTCCCAAATTTGATGATAATAGATGAAATATATCAATCTCCAAAATATTTAGTGATTTCCTTGATCACTTGTAAGTCTCATGATCACTTAATCTAAATCAAAATCTTAATTCTATAAGGTAAAAGTCTCCAAAATAAATAGTCTCTTAATATTCTAAGGTGACTAATAAATACAAAAATAGTAATAATGATCAATCAAGTGATCATAAATGAGGGATAGAATTAAATAAGATCATGATCACAAATAATTAAATAAAATGAAATAAAATACAAAATGTATATATTATTATTAATTACCCGTCAAAATGACGCGGTAAAATAGTCGATCAAATGTATAAACAACAATAAGGATCAATTAATAGCTTCGGAAAAATCGGGGCTTCACATCCTCCATTCTTAAAAGAATTTGGTCCCCAAATTCTCTTGAAATAGTTCGGATATTGATTCCTTATGTCTTCTTCCATCTCCCATGTTGCGTCTTCATCTCGGTTGTGGTTACGCCACACCACTTTAACCATTGGGATTTCTCTCTTACGCAATCGTCGATCTGGCCGATCAATGATCCAGATTGGCCTCTCGGTGTAGGATAGATTTTCCATTAGAGGAGGAGTGTTTCGGTGATGATATGCTCGGGATCGGTTGATACTTCTTCAATCTCGACACGTGGAATACATCGTGCATTCCCGCATATGGTCTTCGGGTAACTCGAGTATGTAGGCTAACTTCCGATTCTCTGTAAAATCTTGTAAGGTCCAACATATCTCGGACTCAACTTGTCTCCTTTCTTCGGATTAATCAATCCTTTCCGTGGTGAGAGTCCGAGAAATACTTCATCACCGACTTCAAATTCCAAATCCTTTCTTCTCTTGTCCGCGTAACTCTTTTGGCGGCTCGAGGAGCCGTGCGAATCCGCTCCTTGATCAGCTTGACCTTCTCCATGGCCTCTGAACTAAGTCGACCTTTGGAAACGAGGTGACTTTCGTTTCTCTTTCGGAGTCCATTGGTCATCAATCTCCCAGTGTAGTGGGGATCTACATTTTCGCCCATACAATGCCTCGTAGGGTGCCATCCCAATCGTGGCACGATAAGCTGTTATTGTAGGCGAACTCGGCTAATGGAAAGTGCGAATCCCAACTTCCTTGAAAATCCAAGGTGCAGGCTCGCAACATATCTTCAAGGGTTTGAATTGTTCGCTCGGACTGTCCATTGGTTTGTGGATGTGTTCTTTGTCTTTGAAACTTAGTGAGGTACCCAATTCCTCGTGCAAGCACTTCCAAAATCGGAGACAAACCTCGGGTCTCTGTCGGATACTATATCAACTGGTATTCCATGCGGTCGAATGATTTCTCGGATATAAGTCGTGCAAGTTTATGCAAGCTATCAGTTTTCTTGATGGGTAAAAAGTGTGCAGATTTCGTGAGTCGGTCTACAACTACCCAGATAGCATCATGGCCTCCTCTGGTCCTTGGTAGATCCGTCACGAAGTCCATCGTTATATGTTCCCATTTCCACTCGGGAATTCTCAACGGTTGTAGTAAACCAGATGGTCGTTGGTGTTCTGCTTTTACTCGTTGACAAGTCAAACATCTCGCAACGAACTCTGCTACCTGGTTCTTCATGTTTACCCACCAATAACTCCGTTTCAAATCCTTATACATCTTGTTTCCTCCAGGATGTATAGTGTATTTTGAACGGTGTGCCTCTGCTAGGATTCTATTCCTAATCGCATCGTCATTCGGTACACACACTCAATTCGAAATCGATAACTCCATCTTCAGTCGAGAATTATGATCTTTCTCCTTTAAGTATCTTCTCCTTTAGTTTTTGAAGATGTGTATCTTTCTCTTGTGCTTCTTTGATCTCATTCAGATTGGGTGTAATCGAAATGTTGGCACATGAAATCGAGTATTGGTTCTTGTCGATTCCAATTGCTCAACTCTTTTAATGATTTCCACTCTCGAATCACAAGTCCGGCTAAGCTCGCACCTTAGAGCTTAGAGCGTCGCTACGATGTTAGCTTTCCGTGATGGTATTGAATATCAAAGTGATAGTCCTCAATCAACTCCATCCATCTCCGTTGCCTCAGTTGAGATCTTTCGGGAGAATAGATACTTCAAGCACTTATGATCCGTGAAAACCGTGAATGTTGCTCCGTAGAGATAGTGTCTCCATTTCTTCAACGCGAAAACTATCGCTGCCAATTCCAAGTCATGCGTTGGATAATTGGCCTCATACGGCTTGAGCTTTCGTGATGCATAAGCGATAACCTTCCTTCTCCCGCATGAGCACTTTGCTCCTAGTCCTTCTTTTGATGCATCGGTTTGTAGACGACAAAGTTTTCGGTTCCCTTTGGAAGGGCTAAGACTGGAGCTGTAGTAAGTCGTTTCTTCAGCTCTTGGAAACTCGCCTCGCATTTGTCATTCCACTCAAACTTGACTTGCTTCTGGGTTAGTCGAGTGAGTGGTCCGGCTATCTTGGCTAATGAAATGTTCTTTATTTTTCTCAAAAAACAGTTTGCTATCTTTAAAGATTGGTACAAATGTATCCAAACCATTTGAATTGCAGGGGTCGTCAAGTGACATTGTTAATTCAATGCAAAAAACTGCATTTGTTAACATCACAAATGGTATATTTAGTTTTCAATTTTTTTATTAGTTTGTATAAATTATGTAATTAAATTACATAATTTCATTTGGGTTGAATATACTTAAGTAAATTGGTTTTACAATTACAGGGACGTTGTCTTCAAAAACATATTCAACATACAATAAAAAGAAAAAGTGCAGAGGGAAGTCTTCAAGTAGGTCTTTTGACTCGACAAAAATAATTAATCTAACATGTGAGGAATCTACGTGTGTGGATCCCATTCATAACGGTACAACATTATTCGATGGCATTAAGAATGATTGCACCCATAATTCGTCAAATGGGACATCTGTAGTTGAAAAACAAGGTATGTATGTTATGAATTCAAGTTCGCGATAAATTATAAATTTAATAAATAAATTTCCAATTAATATATTTGTATGGTATCTGTGTCATTTATTTTTTGTAGAGTATTGGGATATTGGAGATGCGACATACAAATGTGAATTTTGTTATGCGGTGTTTTGGTTTGAAGAAAGGCTACTCTTCTATCCAAAATCCAAACCCAGATATTCTTCGTGTTGTGGTCATGGCATAATTCAACTTCCTCCCATCAAGGAACCACCTGTTGTGCTTGGAGATTTGTTGTTTGGAGTGGGAAATAAGAGCAAGCACTTCCAGGACAATATCAGATCATACAATAATATGTTCTGTTTCACATCTATGGGAGGCAAGATTGACACCAACGTAAATAAAGGCAGAGGTCCTCCTGTTTTCCGATTACATGGGCAAAATTATCATCTAATGGGAAGTTTGTTGCCATCCAATGGTGTGACACCGAAATTCGCACAATTATACATATATGACACGGACAATGAAATATCCAATAGATTAAACTCAGTCAGGTATGTTTATTTGTCAATCTCAATATTTGATTTTAATTGTTTATGTAATATGTCCCTAATTTTTTTTTTGTTGCATAGGCAAGGGAATGAGCGTAATAATTTGCACGAGTCTATCGTCAATGATTTAAAGAGAATGCTAGATGAAAACAATGTATTAGTTAAGACTTTTAGAATGACCAAGGAGAAGATTTTAGAAGGCGGTCAACGTGATGTTTGTTTGCGTCTAATCGGTAGGAGAAGTATAAATGCTAGGAGATACAATATGCCTTCAAGTTCTGAGGTGGCTGCTCTTATTGTTGGAGATTTTGATCAAGCCTTAGGAGACAGGGATATATTAGTAGAAACAAAATCTGGCAGTTTGAAACGGATAAATGAGTTGAATGCTTCAGACTTGGCTTTACAGTATCCGTTGTTATTACCGTACGGTGAAGATGGTTTCAGAGAAGACATATCATTTTCTAATCTAAAAAAAAGGAATCCAGGAGGCAGAAAAACTGTTAGTGTGAGAGAGTTTTTTGCGTATCGACTGCACGATAGAGATGATGAACCTCCTACAATATTGTCGTCTAGAAGATTGTTTCAGCAATTCATTGTCGATGGTTATACAATGGTTGAGTCAGCGCGATTAAAGTATGTACGGTTGAATCAGAGGAAGTTGCGTTGCGACATTTATAAGGGTCTAACTGATACGTTGTTGCATGGAGACATCAATCCTGGTACTCAGGGAAAATGAATTATATTACCTTCTACCTTTACGGGAGGTGCTCGGTATATGATTCAGAATTATCAGGATGCCATGGCTATATGTCGATGGGCAGGATATCCGGATTTGTTTATAACATTCACCTGCAATCCGAAGTGGCCAGAAATCCTAAGATTTCTTGAGAAAAAGAAATTGAATCCTGAGGACCGACCTGATATTGTTTGTAGGGTGTTTAAAATCAAGTTGGATTCCTTGATCAAAGAGCTTCGGCAAAATAAACTATTTGGTGAAGTCATGGCAGGTGAAAAATTCATTTCAATTGTCCGTTTCTTCAAATATGATTAATATATTTCTAATTTTTTTCCTTTTGTTTTTATTGCAGTGGTATACACGATCGAGTTTCAAAAACGTGGCTTGCCACATGCCCATATTTTGGTGTTTTTGGCAAAAGAAAACAAGTATCCGATTGCCGATGATATAGATCGAATTATATCAGCTGAAATACCCGACGAGAGTTTAGACCCATGTTATTACGCGGTAGTGAAAGACCATATGATACATGGTCCATGCGGTGATGCTAGAAAAACTTCTCCTTGTATGGCTGATGGAATTTACACTAAACATTTCCCGAAAAAAATTGTAGATGTGACGACTATTGATGATGAAGGTTATCCGCGTTATAGACGTAGGAATGATGGGAGGATAGTGGAAAAAAATGGAGTACCTCTTGACAACAGATATGTTGTGCCGCACAATCATTATTTGCTGATGAAATATGGAGCTCACATCAATGTGGAATGGTGTAACCAGTCAAGGTCGATAAAGTATTTGTTCAAATATATCAATAAAGGAAATGACCGTGTCACCGCATCGTTCTATACGAGTAGCAATGACGAAGAATCTGGGAAAACTATTGACGAGGTGAGCATGTATTACGATTGTAGGTATGTCTCGTCATGCGAGGCAACATGGAGACTCTTTGGGATTGAAATTCAATATAAATATCCTCCGAGTTGAACGTTTAAGTTTTCATCTTCCGATGAACAAAGCGTTATTTTCTCAGATTCTGAAAGAATAGATGACGTTCTTAAGAAGGATTCGGTAAAAGAAAGTATGTTTTTATCATGGATGGAAGCGAATAAAATCTATCCTGAAGCAAGAGAGCTAACGTACGCTGAAGCTCCCACAAAATTCATGTGGAAACCGAACCTCAGAAAATGGATGCCGAGACAAATTGGCAAATCTATAGGACGAGTTTTTTATGTCCCCCAGGAGCTGGTGATATGTACTATCTGAGGTGTCTTCTCAATGTTGTTCGTGGAGCAACGTGTCATGACGACTACAAGAAGGTCGATGGTGTTCAACATTCTTCCTATCGAGAGGCTTCCTTTGCTCTAGGATTGTTAGAAGATGATAGGGAATATATTGATGCCATCAATGAAGCGAGCTCCTGGGCTTCTGCGGAGAATCTTAGAGGTTTATTTGCATCATTGCTTTCGTCCGACTCCTTGAGCCGACCAGATAATGTCTGGGATAAATGTTGGGAATTTCTTTCTGATGATATTTTATACAAACGTCGACGCCTTTTACAACATCAAGGTATTATTTACCAAATATCATGTTGATTACTAAAACCTTTTATATTTTTTATAATATTAATTTGTATAAATAATTAGTATTATGATCTTATGAAACAGATTTGGTTTTGAGTGAGAACAAAATCAAGAATCTTACGTTGTTGGAAATTGAGAAATTATTGCGAAATCTCGGTAGGAGTCTGCGTGATTTTGACTCAATGCCATTTCCCGATGCCGACACCATTCATAGCAACCGAAATAGACTTATATATGACGAGTTGCGTTATGATCGTGATGTTCTTTTGCAAGAGAACAAAGACCTCATCTCAAAACTTAACGATGAGCAGCATAAAGTTTACTCAACGATAATGCGTGCTGTACGATCAAATAAAGGTGGGATGTTCTTTGTCTACGGATATGGAGGAACAGGAAAAACATTTTTGTGGAAGGCTTTATCTTCAGGATTGAGGTCGAAAGGAGAAATTGTACTGAATGTTGCATCTAGCGATATAGCTTCTCTTCTATTGCCAGGTGGGAGGACTACACATTCGCGATTTGTTATTCCATTGAACCCACATCAGGACTCAACTTGCAATATCAATCAAGGGAGTCCGCTTGCTGAGCTTATTATTCGTTCTAAACTTATAATTTGGGATGAGGCACCGATGATGCACAAGCATTGCTTCCAGGCATTAGACGAGACTTTACGAGGTCTTTTGAAACTCATCGACCCAATGTTGGAACATAAACCTTTTGGAGGGAAAATTGTTGTCCTTGGTGGGGATTTTAGACAGATCTTGCCTGTTATTCCAAAGGGAACTCGACAAGATATTGTTAATGCGTCCATTAACGCGTCGTATTTGTGGAAAGACTGCACTGTCCTTAAATTGACTAAGAACATGTGTCTTCAGAACCTTGGTGATAGCAGTGATTTTAAAGATTTGGCCGAATTCTCAGAATGGATCGCAAGCATTGGTGATGGAAAAATCGGAGGTTCAAATGATGGTTGTGCCATGATTGATATACGAAGATATCCGGCTTGAATCTTGAGGTGATCCAATTGCAACTATTGTAGAAAGTACTTATCAATGTTTAAAGACGCCATTGATGATCCGAGCGTACTTGAAAGAAAGAGCTATACTAGCTCCTACCTTAAATGTTGTCGAATCTATAAATCAATATATGACGCGTCTTTAAACTCATCGGAGGCCAGACCTATTTGAGTTCGACAAAGACGTGTAAATCGGATGCTAATGTTGACTTCCGCATGATCGCACACTCCTGAATTTTTGAATGGGATAAAATGTTCGGGGTTCCTAATCATGAGTTGCATTTGAAGGCCGGGACTCGGTTATGCTCTTGAGAAATATGGACCATTCAAATGGATTGTGTAAAAGGCTTTTGGTGATTACGAGGCTTGCCAAACATGTACTTGAGGCAAAAATTCTCACGGGAACCAATGCAGGCAATAAAGTTTTGATTCCGCGGATGACATTGACACCGTCGGAGGCAATTTCCTCTCATTGTATCTTACGCCATGACTATAAATAAGAGTCAAGGCCAATCTCTCTCCAATGTCGGTTTGTACTTGAAGAATCCAGTGTTCAGTCATGGCCAGTTATACGTTGCGGTTTCCCAAGTTACGAATCGTAAGGGTTTGAAAATATTAGTTTGTGGTGATGACGAATCAAAAAATAAACAAACGATGAATGTTGTGTATAAAGAAGTATTCGAAAATTTGTAATATATACAAATAGTGTTTTAATTTGAAAACGTCGTTTGTATTCTTTGTTATTTTTTTGGGTCATTACAATTGGAAGGTGTATACATTCAAATTATATAATTCGACAAATCATTAACATATGAATAGCATATCATTTCAACTCATCGTTACATCTTCCGTGCATCGCACGGGTCAACACACTAGTATATATAACACAAATGAGTCCAGGGTCCCCAGGTAAGAAAGTGGGGACAAATCTGGACTGTTGATCTATTGTTTGAATGACCAAGATTTATTTTGGTCTTTTTTTCATTATATAAGCGTTTTTTTTTTATTGAAGGGTATTTGAGTAGTCACATAATTTAATAGATAAGTCAAAGGTTTTAAATTGGTAATTTTATAACCCATGTATAAGGCAAATCCTTAATTTTTAGGCAAAACATATCTCCTCCCCAAAATTATCGGCCACTTCAACATTCCACCAAGGCACCAAGGGCTTCTTCTCTTTTTGGCCACTTCAACATTCTCTTTTATTTTTCACATATTCCAGGAAGAGTTTCTTCTCTTCCCCCCTCCTCCCCCAAAACCATACTCTATTGACGGTTTCTTCTCGACGGTATTCGAAGGGTTCCTCAAATTTCAGAGGTCTTGTGCTTTGGTTTCAAAGGTATTTCCTTCCTCTTCTTCTCCTTTTATCTTTTTATTATTGGTTCCAGAGGTCTTCTCCTTTTATATTTCCATCTCAATTTCATACCTTTAACTGATTTCTCCCAAAATTCAGAGGTCTCGGTGCTTTGCCGCTGTATACTTCGTGCCGTGTATTAGTCATCTTCCCCAAAAACTGCTTCTCTCCCTTGTTTTTCAGAGGTATGTGGTATATTGTGCTTTAATTTATTTTCAATTTTTAACCTAGTTTTTATGGTTATTCGAACACTTGAGTTTTTTCATTGAATTTTCATTTATGCACTAGGGGGTTTCTGCAATTTTGATTTAATTTACTAAATTGTGGGTTAAAAAAATCCCTAAAAACCGTTTTGATTATTATTTTTGGTTTTTTTCTGGTTTTTCGTTTTTGTGATTATTTTCATTTTTTCTGTGTTCCTGTTGTGGAAGTTTTGCTGTGGTTAATTAGCTCAAATTGGGAGGTGTTTTTGTAATTATCCCAAAACTTAATTAGCTACAGATATCAGTCCAGGCAAAACATGGAAATTTAAGAGTTGTGTGAAGGGGTAGTTTCACTCTTTGTTGCCCATATTTGCTGTATTGGTCCTATTGGATATTTATGTAGAATCAATTTTCATAAGAGAAGAGTTTTAGGGTGCAACTTATTAGCTAACAACCTAACACTATTGATATGTTTGATCTTATTATTTTTTTTTTCAATTTGTGTTTTAGGTGATTAATTAGCTGCAACCTTGAGAACAATCATATAATCCAGGTTCAGTTTGTGTGTCATCTTATATTTGAGTTTAAACATGCACATCAATGGTACAGTATAATCTACTATCAAGTATATAAATTGAGGTTTGTAGCCATTGCTTCAACACAAAAAAAATGTTTTACTGTTGTTTTGGTGTTTTCGGTGTATATATTGTCTTGATAATTTTTGGAATATTTATTGCTTTAATAGTACTGTTTTTTGCTTCAATAGTTCATCTCTATTGCTTTGTTACGTTGCACAAAAGAGTTGATTTTAATTGTTTATATTTTGTGGTTTTTAGTGGTTCCATAATTTTAGTATATATAATCTTTATATATATATATATATATATATAGAGAGAGAGAGAGAGAGAGAGAGAGAGAGAGAGAGATTTTTTGAAAAATGCTAGGCAAGCGGTTTAGTCCGTTAACCTTTGGGCTAAGCTTAGCGGGCCTCGGGCTAAACAATCCGAGCCAAAAAAGTCCTGGATTTAAATGAACCAAAATCATTCGGCTCTAACTCTTTTTTTCCCGATTTAAATGGTCCAGGCCAGCCGGCTCCGGCCCTCTTAACAATCTATTTATATAACAAGATGTTAGACTCTTTTGCAACAGACACATACGTAGCTAAAGGTTTTCTCGTATTTTTAGTGACGTAGTGTCAACGCTAATAACTTCAAATAGAACGTAGAATTTTTGGCGACATATTGTCTACGCAATAAATTATTGACGACATCAAGTGATTTCATGTCGTCGCTATGTGTACAAGTTACCCACATTTATTTGGTTGTTATGAAATTTTATTAAGTGATAGATAAATAATAAGTGAAACTTGAAATTCGAAAACAAGTTTTTCTTACTCTATTTTAAGTGTCATTTTAAGTATGCAATGAGATTTAGCGCCTTACTTATTATAAAATATATATATTTACACCTTATTTTAGTTTTAACTTGGCATGTAAATCATAAATGTTAATGATCCATTGTAAACCTAATTACTATTCATTTTAACATGAAGTCTTGTTCAAATGCAAATTTTTTTAATTTGGGATACGTGGTTGGAGGAGAGGGAATAAATCTGAAATAAATTGAATGAGCGACGGATATCACTTGAGCTACAAGCTCGTTGTAAATGCAAAGATTGAAATCCCAAGAAATTTTGGGCTTGAACTTTATTATATATACATATAAGGTTTTATTTGGATTTACTTTAGTACTTTCAGTTTCACCAATTTTCAGGAAAATATTTTGCAAAGATTTATCTAGTGAAATTTACGAGTCACTAAAATTGATGAAGAATAAAACAAAGCAGTATATTCCTAAACATTGATGGCCTAAATTAACAATCTAATTGAATATTGTTGTCAATTAAAAAATAAAATTTGTAGTTGTTCAAAAAAATCACTCTCATTCATGACATCCCAATATTCCATCGTATAAAATGGGTTTTTTTTTTCTTTTTTTAGTTTGGCCTAGTCAAAGAGAGTTTGTTCAAGAATGGCCTTACTTGTTCCAAACATTCTTTAAGGGCCTTCTTCTATGTTAAATGTCTAAATTACTCTTTCTGCACTTTAATATCCCAACAACCCTCCCATTTCAAAAGGTCTAAAATACCCCTTTTTATTTCTTCCGATTTTGTATATTTCAACCGAATTTTTGGGGGTTTTGTGCTTCAATCAACCGGAAATTATACATCTCCTCCTTCCCGATCTTCAACATTGCGAGAGAAATCAACATTCATGTTTGAATTTTGTTCCTCTGACCTTATGGCATTGTTTTATTCAATTTATCTGTCATTTTGTTCATTTTATCAACTAGATGAAGTCGATTAATCGACTATTGCATATTTGCAGAACTGGGTTGTTTAATCGACCCCAATGAGTCGGCCAATTGACCAACTGTAATGTGTCGATTGAACGACTTATTAGGGGCAACATGAGTCGATTGAACGATATCCGTTCAATGAGTCGATCAATCGACCAACTGTAATGTGTCGATTGAATGACTTATTAGGGGCAACATGAGTCCATTGAACGATCGTTCAAGCGGCTCAAACGATCGCCGCATTTAATCGCCGCTCAATCGACTCATGTTGCTAATAAGTCGTTCAATCGACACATTATAACTGGTCGATTGACCAACTCATTGGGGTCGATTAAACGACCCAGTTCTACAAATGTGCAGCAGTCGATTAGTTGACTTATTCAAAATCAAACAGAACTGCAAAGTTGTTTATCTTCAATTTAATTATGACAACATATCTTCACCGTTTTGGATTACCGTGTATTATTTTGGATATTTTATTAATAACAACGAAAAATGGAAATGGGTATTTAGTGATGATGGCATGCATGCATCAGGAGTTCCAATAGCTACAGAAACTTCATATGAAGAGCTATATTTTAAGGTACAAAATATTTGCAAAGTTGATCCCAATTTGCATGATATGGAGATGGGATTTATTTCTCCAGCAAGCATACAGTCTTTTCAAATTCCTGTCCGGATTACTTCAGATAAGAGAGTGCAATGGTACTTGACTCTCAATAAACAAGGTTCAATTATTCCCTTGTGTATAACCCTTGTGATCAAAAATATTTGTGATGTGCCATGGGACGAGCATAATGTAGTTGATCGTGACATGCAACCGAAAGATGGATATCATAATTTTGAGGTGGAAGAAAATAATCACAGTGACAATGATCGAAATGTGAATGATATTTGGGATGGGTTGGAGGTAATTCGAGAATCTCCTTTTAATGATTATAACGGTGATGTGTTTACTACCGCCGAGACTTGATTTTAATCAAGGCACTGGAGAAGAAAATCAGTTCACAAATGAGCATCTTTTTTCTTCGGTCGGAAGTACATCACGCGTTGTACCCGTTGATATTGACTTGAATGTTGACCAAGTATTCGATACCAAGAAAGAGCTTCAAGAAGTTGTGCACATGATCGCATTGAAATACAATTTTCAGTTCAAAACAAAAAAATCGAACAAGAATGTGTACACAATTGTGTGTGTTGATGAAAATTGCAAATGGCGTTTGCGAACAACAAAGTTCTCAGAGTGGATTATTTTCAGATTAAAAAATATACACGAGAACATACTTGTGCTCTACATTTGTCCACCAATGATCATAGACAATCAAGATCGTGGATCATTGGAAAACAAATCATGTCTAGGTTTGAGGACTGCAACACTACATATAGACCTGTTGATGTTGTGAATGAAATTCACCGAGACTTTGGCATTGAAATAAGTTATCAAAATGCGAGGAGGTCTAGAGAAAATGCTTTAGCATACATAAGGGGTTCACATGAGGATAGTTACACTAAGCTGGCTGCATATGCCCATAACTTGAAAGTAGCTAATCAAGGAACTATATACTCTTTAGAAGTTGATAGTGAAAACCGCTTCAAGTACTTTTTCTTGGCATACGGGCCCTGCATTCGTGGGTTTCACTCTTCAATGCGCCCAGTATTTGTTGTGGACGGAATATTTTTAACTGAAAGATATAAAGGTACGTTGATTATCGCTACTTGTCAAGATGCATATATGCAGATTTATCCTCTTGCATGGGTTGTTGTTGATTCTGTGAACGATGCTTCGTGGCATTGGTTTTTTATGAACTTGAAAGGAATAACAGGTGACCAAGAAGACCTTGTTGTGATATCTGACAGACACATGAGTCTTATTAGTGCAGTCCAAACTGTTTTTCAAAATGCACGTCATGGTCATTTTATTTATCATATCAAAGGTAACTTGAGGACTGTAACTCGAAAGACTGATATTATCTCCCTTTTTAACAAAGCCGCTAAGGCTTATACAATAGAAGAATTTCACAAGTATATGTCCCAAGTTCAATCTACTGACGAGAAAGGTTGGAAGTATCTTAACGATACAAATTTTGCTACTTGGGCTAGGTCATATTTTCAGGGAGACCGTTATAATATCATGACGTCAAACAATGCAGAGTCTCTGAACTCAGTGTTTTTGAAAAAGCCCGAATAACTCCTATACTTGCATTGTTTGATAGTATTGGAAAAAAGTTGCAGTCTTGGTTCTATGAGAGGCGTGAGGCTGCACGAAGTTGTACAGGCAATCTAACTCCCGCAATGGAAGAAAAAATACGCAGATCTCATGAAAAAGCCAAGAAGTTCACGGTTGAACCAATTGATCAAACTTTATATGTGGTGAGGAGTGGAGCCACAAATTTCACTATTAACTTTGCTGAGAACACTTGCACTTGCAGAAAATTTCAATTGGACCACCTAACATGTGAGCATGCAATAGCAGCGGCCAAGAAGAGAGGTTTTTCAATATACCCCATGTGCTCACCGTACTATTCCGTTGACTATTGGAGGAAAGCATATGTGGAGACTATCTTCCCTGTGCCCAACAAAAATGAATGGGAGATTCCTGATAACATTAAGGAAATTATTGTCTTGCCACCTATTGTCAGACAACGAGGTGGGCGTCGTAGAACAACACGAATACTGTCAACGGAAGAGTTCCGCTCAAGACAAAAATGCAGTAGGTGCCAACAATCGGGGCACAACCGACTGAATTGCCATGATCAAAGACCGATGAGCGATAGACAATCACATATTTAGTGATTGTTGTATTTTGTCTCCGATTTAGTAATTGTTGTATTCATGAATTTGGACAAACCTCTCTGTATTATCAAAAGAACCAAAAAACAAAAAAAATGTTAAGTAATCGTTCTTCATCGGGCTACACGACTTCTGATCGACCACGTGGTCGGTCAGAGTCGGGAAACCCGACCCTGATCGACCTCATGGTCGGTCAAATATCGGGTAGCCCGACCCTGATCGACCACGTAGTCGGTCAGAGTCGGGTAGCCCGACTATAACCGACTATGTGGTCAATCAGGGTTGGGCTGCACGACTTCTGACCGATCATGTAGCATATAGTACTAAATTATATAAGATTTTATAATATATGATACTATGATACAATGTAACGTGATTTATAGTCCCGTGATTACTGTAATCCAGATCAAGACTAAATTATATAAGAGATTTTATAACATATGATGATACTATGTAGCATATAGTATGATATATTTTATAATTAACGGCGAAAAAATCGGCAACATATTGATAACATATGATATAGTGTAACATACAGTGCAACGTGATTTATAGTCCCTTGATTATCGTAGTGATTATTGTAATTCCGATCAACACTAAATTATATAAGAAATTTTATCACACATGATAATACTATGTAGCATATAGTATGATATATTTTACAATTGACAACGAAAAAATTGGCAACACATTGATAACATATGATATAGTATAACATACAGTGCAACGTTATTTATAGTCCCGTGATTATTGTAATTCCAATCAATACTAAATTATATAAGCACACATGATGATACTATGTAACATATAGTATGATATATTTTACAATTGACGGCGAAAAAATCGGCAACACATTGATAACATATGATATAGTGTAACATACAGTGCAACGTGATTTATAGTCCCGTGATTATTGTAGTTCCGATCAACACTAAATTATATAAGAGATTTTATAGCGTATGATACTAATATGATATATTTTACAAGTTAAATTAAAGCCTATACCCTAAACCTTAAACCCTAAACAAACCCTAAAAATAGGGTTAAACAACATCTAAACGACCATTGCATGACGGTCGTTCAAGGGTCGATTAATCGACCACTGTATCACTCATATGGTCGATTAATCGACCACTGTATCATTCAGATAGTCAATTAATCGACCACTGTGTCATTCCATGGTCGATTAATCGACCTGGTCGACGTTTCGTTTACCCCACCCCATAGTTAAAAAGACGTTTTTGAGTCATCTTTCATTTTTTAATTTCCAAAAAAGCGAACGAAGAAGACGAACGGGATGAACTAACAAATCTTGAGATAAATGTTGTTCTTTTGTTTTACATTATTATGCTTTGTTGATTTTCTTAATCAGTTGTTTTCATATTTTGTTTCATATTGCTTTAGTTTAGGTTTAGGTTTTCATTTTGTTTAGGTTCAAATTATGTCTTACACAAATTTAGGTTTATGTTTTGATTTTTTGTTTCAAATATAGGTTTTGATTTTTTGTTTCAAATATAGGTTTCGATTTTTATTTCAAATTTAGGGTTTTTACTAATCCTGTCATTTTGCTTGAATAGATATGCCTCGTACCAGGAATCAAATAATTTGCCATATGGTCCAACCAATCAGTTGGACCATTGAAGAAGAGGAATTCCTCTTTGAACATCTTAATCGTTTCACTCGTCATATCATACTGTCTAACTCTAGCGAATTCAACTCGTTATTGCGTCTTGTGGCTTGGGACCTTTGTGCATATTTCAAGAAATATTTTAGCCCGGAAAAGTTAAAAGTCAGATTCAAGTTTTTCGAACAAAGTTCGAGGCATTTGTGCAGTTCATTAAAACTCTTGGTGTGACATATGATCATGACAACATAGTTTCTGTTACTGGGCTTTACTGGGATCATGTTAGAAGGGTAAGAAATATTTAATTTGTTCATATTGAATTAATATACATAATAATAATTGTTTTTGTATTTTTGTCATTTAGGAGACCATTGAGCAGCGATTCTTCAGGACGAATGGATTCAAATACTTCAAAATCGCCAATAATATTTTCGTAAAATCAAATGCCATCCCGGTTAACTTATCCAATGAACCCGGCTATCATCTTGACAATCCAGTTTACCTTGACGATGGATATGATGGTGATGTTCCACCAAGTTTCGATCCTTTAGACCGAGGTCATTGGATGGGATCCCTTGGTGGAGATGGGGTTGGTCCATCAGGGGTCGATGGTTGGTGATGGGACTGGTCCATCAGGGGTCGATGGTGATGAGGATGTTAAACCGGGTGGTCTTCCTTAAATTTCTTTTTTTTGGTGGTTGAACTATGTTATGGTTGAACAATTTTTAATTTATTTTGGTGGTTATGGTTGTTCTTGAACAATTTTAAATTTCCTTTGAGATGGTTTATGTATGGTTGAACATTATCTTGTATAAATTTTTGTGTAATTTATGTATGGTTTAATCTGTTAATGTAATGTTTTTGTTTTGAATGTGTGATTTATTGCACTGTATGTATGGTTAAATCAAGGACACAAGTGGTCGATTAATTGACAATCAACGACACATGAGTCGATCATCGACCATCTAAACGATACGATGGTCGATTACGAAGGACACATGGTCGATCATTGTGTCGTTCCGTGGTCGATTAATCGACCTGGTCGACATTTCGTTTACCCCACCCCACAGTTAAAAAAGAAGTTTCGAGTCATTTTTCATTTTTTACTTTCCAAAAAAACGAACGAAAAAGACGGACGGGACGAACTAACAGATCTTGAGGTAAGTGTTTTTCTTTTGTTTTACATTATTATGCTTTGTTGATTTTCTTAATCAATTGTTTCATATTTTGTTTCATGTTGCTTTAATATATCCATTTTAGTTTAGGTTTAGGGTTAGGGTTTTGACATGTCGATGTTCTTAATCAGTTGTTTTCATATTTTGTTTCATATTGCTTTAGTTTAGGTTTAGGTTTTATTCATGTATGGCACTTTTTTTTTTTTTCCGCAAAGTCAAGAAAGATTAGGGCTTGTGTCTTTCGCCCAACCTTATATGAAGCTAATGTCATTTTTGGTTGTTTTGACATGATGCAGGGCTTGACAAACAAATTTAGAATTCCAGGGACATAGATTTGACATTACAAGTAAGGAAATGTTGTTGATCTTGATTGAACAATAACTTTCGTTAATTAGAATGCTACTTTGTATTTTTGTGTTCTTTAAGACTACTTGTTTTGAATGTTAGTCATGAAGTGAGAACCTGAAGAGGAAAGCTACCTGTTTCGAATGTTAGATCGTTCCACTCGCATCCTGCCAGTGCATGACTCTGTTGAGTGGAACTCCTTCATCCGTCTAATTGGTGCACAACTTCAAACCATATTTTAGAAGGATTTTAGTGTTGCCAAAGTTAAAGCTCGAATTCAGTTGTTCGGGACAGTTTTGAGAAGTTTCAAAGTTATATTAACAAAACAGGAGCTAAATTTGACAAGGGACGAAACATCGTATACGTGGATGACAATTACTGTAATCGAATTGGAAAGGTAATTAATCATAACATAATATGGTTAAGTTGGTTATTTTTTATACTTTGTTCTAATTTATAATTCATTTGTACAGAAAAGCATTGAAGAAAATACTTTCGGACAACCGGGTTTCAGTATTATGAAATCGCCTACAACGTCTTCAAAATACATAACGCTGCTCAGATTGACTTCTCAGATGTACCTGGGTATCACAAAGACAATCCAATAGTGATCGATGATGATGACCAAGGAGTTCGATCTGATAAAAGTTTAGCAGATGATGTTTCTGTAGGCAGCAATTCAGTTGTTTAGATGTTAGTTGTTATGTATGTTAGTGGTTTGGACACCTATGTTATTTTGTAACAATGACAACTATTTTACTTCAATGTGATGAAACTTTTAGAAAGTAATTTGAGCCTTATCTCCGCTTTTGTAATGTGGGAATTAATCGACTCATGTGTGTCGTTCGGATGGTCCATTAATCGACCCGAGGGCGACGCGATGGTCGATTAATCGACCCTTGTGTCATTTAGATGATCGACCACTGTGTCGTTCAGATGGTCGATTAATCGACTCATGTGTCGTTCAGATGGTCGATTAATCAACCACTGTGTCCTTCAGATTTAACTATTGCATTTACAATGTACTTAGCAATCGACTAATTCTCAACTACATCACTTAAAATTTCAAAATACTTCAGTTAAAAATCTAAAACTATAGCATTTACAATATTCATAATATTCCGATCAATTCAAAATATTCAAAATCTAAAATCTAAATGTATATCATTTACAAGTATTCAAAATATACCGATCAATACAATCAAGGATCATAATTTAAAACATATATGTCGGCAGCCAACTTCTCCCTCCACTTAAGCATATGATGGTCATTTACGAGATTCACTTCTTGTCCGGCACTCTGAAATTCTATATATTTAATCACGAAGACTCCGCAATCACCCCTATGATATGTTAAAACAACAATTAGCATTTAAGTAAAAAATTAAGCTAAATAACACAATTAAGATAGATCACTTACGACGTGCCCTGCTTGGATGCCATGTCAGATCTGACCACTTTGAGGGGGCCGCTTGTTTTAATCCCAACTTGTTGTCCAAGTAACGAGACCATAACAGTAACAGTAACAGATTCAAGACACTGATTAAGTTGCCCCTCTATTAGGCAACCCTTGTCGGGATCATAGATATTCAACTCCGATGTTTCAAATACAACTTCGGCCGCAATTCAATGTTTGTTATAAAATCGGAAAGTACAAGTGCTTACACCCAACCCATTCCCTCCCAAACCTACTCCAAGTTCCATTAGTGTAAATAATCAAAGCTTGATCGAACTTGTGTTTATTGAGGTTCTCCTTGTAACCCAAGTGTTCAAATATCAATTACGAATAGAATGTGCAGTTTAGGATGGCTCGGGTGTACTTGCCGAAGGACATCAAATATCTTGTTTGTCTCTCCCGTAACAAGGTCATCGCCAAATCCATGTGCTGAAAAGTGAAAAGTTGGTATAAGATTCACATAATACTAAAGCAATATGTACATATTAAACTGGACTTACATCATCTTCAAGCCAAGCCCCAGATGTAGTAATCAACGTAAACCAGCTTTTAGCTTTTTTTATTGTGGTCCCATGTAGGATCAATTCTTCACTATTGAAAGCAAGCAATATGTACATATTAATTGATGAAATGAAGCAAAAATATTAAATAATCATTGGGTTGGTCAATGGTCGTTGCAATGACAATTAATCGATTGCCTAGTCGGTCAATGGTCGTTGCAACGACCATTAATCGACTAAATGGTCGGTCAATGGTCGTTGCAATGACCTTTAATCGACTAAATGGTCGGTCAACGGTCGTTGCAACGACAACTAATCGATACCATGGTCGGTCAGCGGTCGATGCAACGACCACCAATCGACTCCATGGTCGGTCAGCGGTCGATGCAACGATCACCAATTGACTCCATGGTCGGTCAAAGGTCGTTGCAACGACCATTGACCTACTGGGCGGTCGATTAATTGTCATTGAAACGACCATTGACTGACCCAAGGTCGATTAATGCTCGTTGCAACGGCCATCAATCAACCTATTAGTTGATAGTGTTTGCAGTAATATTTACCTATCAGTACATTTGTGTACCATTCTTTGAATTGTTTCAGCTTCAATGGATCCACCGGGAGGAAGAAATCAATTTGCATCTTGTCCACAAAGGTTCTGGAGGTGGTTGTTTGTGGCCTCAATTCAATTGTGAAAGGAGTTCTTGTATGAACTGAATGTACTCTCTGTCGCTTCACTCAAGTTTGTAGAACATTTTTATTTTTTACATGTTTTTTTTCTCAACCTCTTCTTCCTTGCATAGATCACCGTTCCCCGATCATCCACCACCTCAACATCGGAATGTTGTCACATCTCCGGATCCACCTCCTCGACAGCCTGTTCCTTCTGTATGATATCCCCCTCCTCAACAGCCTGATCCTTCTGGATGTTATCACCCACCTCAACAACCTTATCCTTCTCTGTCTCCACCACCTTCCCATAATCGGGAGACTGCCCCGTCTCCATGGGATGCCTCTCAAGGGTGAACCACGTATACGGCTGCCTTCTTGCTTCAAGTTTTTGGTCTTCGACCTTTTTGTTTAGAAGACAAAAAGCATCATCTTGCTTTTTTGTCAGCATGGCCACGTCATCCAAAACCTGCCACATATCAATAGAAGGGCCAGTGGAAGATGGGGGTACTCGAGAACTGCCTCCATGCTCCATCTCATGGAGATCCCCTAGTGGCACACTTGTAGACTCTGTCTCTCTCTCTCTCTGACTGTCTCTTCCACCATTTCCCTGGGGGCTGTCAACTCATCCCGATGTGGGGGCACCGTCTGCCCATCCAAAGGATAACTGAGATCCTCGGAGAACACGCCGGGAAACATCACAACGTATTTCTTCTCCATTTCTTCTTCTGTCGGGGTCAATGGAAACCAAACTTCATCCTACCAATTCACAAACAATATCGATTAAACATAATACGCAATTAAAAATAATCTCAAAATATCAATTAAAAATTATAGGCAATTAAAAATAATCTCAAAATTACCATAGGCTCGTCCAAAATGGCAATAATCTCCTCGAAGCCAAAAGTCAATGTGGACCTCCACCACACATCCTAGGAAGTCTTTGTTCGGTCCTTTCTATTTTAAAAAGTCGGCATACGGCAGGAAAGGTCTCAAATGCCCATACCTAACAAACAATCCAATGTTATAAATATTTCTCGAAATTGAAAATATACATTGTAATCTAATGAAAATGAGTTTGATGTTATTATTTACCTGTACCGCATGTGTAAAACCCCAAAAGGTGTGATGGGCAACTGTACCAGTAAATTTTTTCGTCAAATCATGTAGAAGAGTGTCATATGAGGTCTTCCCCACGGGTATTTATTGAAAAGCTCCAAATTGTCAACAATTTGCAAAACCTTCATATCAATCGAAGTGCCAGGCTCCTTACACCACAAAACATACTCATACATGAGGGCCAATCCCAATTTGTATCGGTCGTCCTCATTTTTTGCATTGTGCTCAAAAGCCTCCTTCAAAGCCTTAGGCTTCACAACCTTTTTCCCTCCCTCAAAATATTCTGCCGCTAACCGTTTATCCGAGGGGATGTCCTTTACGTAATCATCCTCAATCCCGGGGTTCAATCCAGTGATGAGAGTGAAGTCCAGGAATGCGAATCTGGCATTTGTATCCCCAACACGGAACCATACCTCATCATCCACCGGTGATTTAATCCTCATAAATAATAGAGCATAAAGAATTTTACAAGAATTTGGCTATGATCCCCGATTTTGTATAAGTCTCCGAAAGCCTAGTTCACCAACATCTCTTTGTGTTCGGCGTCTAATTTACTATATACTTCATTTAGAATCTAAGTTACATCGAGATGTAACTCTTGAATCAAACCGATTTCCAATGGGGGTGAGATATGCCTTTTTTAGTATAATTGAAACTAAAAAGACAAATCTTGGAGGATTAAATAGCAGTTATCTTGCAGTAAAGCAGTTATGATGCAGTTATTTAGCTTAAAAAAGCATTTTTAGTGCTTTTTTGGCAAAAAAAGTGCTTTTTTTAAGCCAAAAAATGAGAAGCACTTCTTTTAATTATTGAAGCCCTCCAAAACAAAAACAATAATCACTTTTTTTGCAAAACAATACAAGTCTTTTGATTGAATTCAAGCCTAACGGTCGGATTCCTCCTAGTTATTTGCAAACACTCCCAACAAACTTTTGCAATGAAAAAAACAACACTCCCATCATGTGTATAGTCTAACATTCCAAATAACATTAACATTCAATTCAAACTAAACCCTAAACCCCATTCAGTATATAGCTTTCATTCAATAATCAATACCTTAAACCCTATAACATATTTTACAATGCAATTAAAATAACTAATTCAAAAAATAAAATAAAACTCTTACTTTATAGACAATAGTCGCAAGAAAATATTCACCAACGACGGCGGCACCGGTGGCAATCAACGGCGGTCACTTTGACAATGGTGAGGATTTGAACGATTGTCGTTTAGAGTCGATTGAGTGTTTATAAACCCTACAGAGGGCTTTTGAAATTCTAATCGGCCCACTTTAGTCGTTTAACCGACCGTAGAGGGTTTTTAAATTTTAATCGATCTACTTTGGTCGTTTAACCGATAGTTGAGCGACCATATAAATTTGAGTCGGTTAACGGTCAGTTAAACGACCATTGACCGACTTAATAAATTTGAGTCGCATATCAGTTTATTAATCGAACCTGCGTCTTTTATGATGGGCATTTTGGGAAGTGTACAATTTCTATATTTTTCTATTTTTTTAGCAATAAATATCGGTCAAAGGCCATTCTTGATAAGTTGTTGGGTCAAAAGACTATACTTTGTTGGGTAAAATATTTGGAAAAGTTTCGTTTTAGATATGGCTATGTGTTTGGAAAATAAAGCTTACGGTTCGGCGTATACAAAGTGCTTTACGGTTAGGCATTCGTCTCTAAGATACAATGACTTTTTCAGTTTCGAGTTTACAGCACTTGCAAACCAGAAACGCAGTGCACTCTAAGTGTTTAGACTTTCAAGCTTTTGAACAGGATGGAAATGTCAATATGCTCGAAAAATGCAATGACCGATTTTATGTTCGATTATTTTCGTGTGTCATTCAATCGCAAGTGGTCGATTTATAAAGGCATCAAGGTGCCGGATGGAAAGAACACATTTTTGGCTCGAAAAGACGATTTTCAACGAACATACGCATGCATTCCGCCGCGCATCGATCGATGCACCCGTGCGTGGATGCGAACCAAAATGACAAAGTTGCGGTGACGCGACGACCTGGACAAGACGGGCCGTGCGCCCGCCCTTGCTCGAAAGTGCGAACACTTTCCAGCTTGTAAATCCGTTATCCGTTAATTACAAAAATTAATTAATTATTTATTTTTAAAAGTTTTTGGTCCAAAAAGAATAAGGGCCTTGAAGCCCAAACCCAAGCCCACGGCTCGCGACTCGAGCCGGGCTTGGTGGCCGTCCGGCGGGTGGCGCAAGGCGTGTGCTTTGAACCAAACCCATAAGCATGTAGGTCCTCATCCCTTTAAAAATTTGGGTGCCTCAGGGCCTAAACCCATAAGTACAACTGTAACAACTTGGAATAAATAAGTGTGCAAACTTTGCCTCCTTTTCCTATGTGGGATGGAGTATTTTTCCTTCCTCACATTTTCCATTTTCCATACCATTTACTTGTATTAATTGGCTAGTTCTAGCATTAATTTCTCATTCACTCATAAATGCTTTTGAGAAATTCCAAATGCTATTCTCATCTACTCTTTTAGTAGAATTTTTACAATAATTTAATTTTATTTTTTACTAATGGAAATCACTTAATTATTTGGTCAAAATCGGATCAAACACCATTTTTTAAAGACCAAATGATATGACCAACCCAATAATACAGGCCCAAAATGAGAATTTTGAAGAGGCCCAAAATGAGAATTTTGAAGAAGCCCATATTAGGCCAAATTCGGAGGAAGAAAAGCGAGAAGGTCCAACGGGGTGAAGGGACCACCACCTTGGATGAAGGATTACGTCACGAAGAATCGTGAACGGCAACTGCCAAAAAGGAATATTTTCGATTACGACGTGGAGGGCGCGGGTTGATGTCGAGTTGGTTAATTTTGAAGATAGGAGAATAGATAAATATATGGAGGGTGGAGTGTCGGCGATTATGAATTTTTTTGGTTGTTGTCTATCTTTCTGTTTTTCACCTATTCTCAAATTTCTCTTTCTTTGATTTCTATCCTTGTATTGGAACTTTTGCTGAATTTATCTATCTGGTTTCTTGAGGAGTTAACACTTACTCGTAAAAGTGCTTGAGTTCTTATCAATTGGTGCTCTTGTTGAGAGAATACCATGGCAGAAAGTGACATTGTAGCTATGCTCAAGGAGTTACGGGTGCAAATGGAAAGTCAGACGATGGCCATTCACCAGACCTTTCACCAATTTACAGCCACTATTGACGCTAAGATCGATTCGAAGATTGCCGACCTTCGAGCGGAACTCCAATCTCCACAGGGTAATACATTTGGAACAGCCAGCTCCAGTGTCCGTCAAACCACCGGGCTGGAAAATTTGGGGGGAAGCTCTGAAATATCCCCCATCCTTCGAATCATGAAAATGGATATTCCGCGATTCAATGGGGATGATCCGACGGGATGGGTTTTCAGAATCGAGGAATTTTTTAACTTTCACGTACGCCGGAACCACTTCGACTGAAAATAGTGGCGTTTCACATGGAGGGACGGGCGCATTTGCCTGGTTTCAATGGATGGAGGCTAATAACTTGCTTAGACTGGCGGAATTCCTCAAACTTGAAGCAACGATTCGGTGCTTCGATTTTTGAAGACCACCAAGGAAATTTATCTAAACTAACCCAAACATCGACGGTAGCGAATTTTCAGGCAGCCTTTGAAGATCTTATGAACAAGGTATCGGGAATATCAGAACCGTTATTGATTAGCTTCTTTATCACTGGATTAAAACCGGAGCTACGCTGGGAAATGTTGTTTTCGCGACGGTCAACGTTGATGGAGGCATTTGCACTGGCCAGGGATTATGAAGCTCGAGAAGGTAGTAGAAGTGGGCTGAAACCCAATTACCCCACGACCCAATTCCATAATCAGGCCCAAAATCCCTACTCAAGCCCAAATAACCGACCCACTAATCCTCTCCTTACCTTACCCAACGCCACCCAGCCAAAAACTGAAACAGTAAACCCCAAAATCAATCCCCAGCTTCAGCCTAATCTTCGATCCCCTTCACAATACACTCCGACGCAGCCACCCCTGCTACCCACACCTCAAACACCACCCTTACCCGTTCGACGACTTACCCATGAGGAGTACCGCGACAAGAAAGAGAGAGGTTTGTGTTTCAACTGTGACCAAAAGTATACGGCCAATCATCGGTGCAAGGGCAAATTCCTATTTCTTTCAGACGACGAAGAAGATGAACCACCTGATGAGGGGGAAGCCGTGGAGGAGGTTGTGGAAACTATTACGGTTGATGTGTCCAGTTTAAATTCTTTGGCCGGGACCGCTAATCCTCGATCTTTACGGCTGGAAGAGAAGGTTGGAGATAATCGGATACAAGTCCTTATAGATAGTGGGAGTACCCACAACTTTATTAAACCCAAAGTAACTGAACGCATTGGGCTATCGACAACGTCAATTCCGCAATTTCGGGTATATGTGGGGAATGGTGACTCATTGGTGTGTAAAAGTTGGTGTCCCCAAGTACCGTTATCGTTGCAAGGGCGGGGAGTTGTTAGTAGATTTGTATATCTTACCGATCGAAGGACCCGACGTGGTGTTAGGCATTCAATGGCTTCAAAGGTTGGGAATATTCAACCATGTCTATGGAATTTCGGTGGGGAGGAAAAGAGGTAAAACTACAAGGCAGTGGGAGTAATGTCCCTGTTTCTATTACATTGAACCAGCTTCAAGCACTCATACAGGGAGATGAGGTGAGGGAGATCTACGAAATCCATTTTTTATCATTGACGGGGTGTTCGACCATCAACCAACTGGACGAACCAACTGAAGAGCGTTTTCGGAATATTCCAAATCCGATGAAAGAAGTCTTGATAGAGTACAACGAGTTGTTTGTTCAACCACAGGGGTTGCCTCCACCTCGAAATGTGGATCACCGTATACATCTGCATCCTAATTCCTTGCCCATTAATGTTCGACCCTACCGGTATCCGTATTTTCAAAAGGGGGAGATGGAGAAACTAGTTAAGGAGATGTTGGAGCAAGGGATAATCCGACCGAGCCACAGTCCATATTCGTCCCCGGTTTTATTGGTAAAAAAGAAGGATGGTACATACCGATTTTGTGTGGATTATAGGGCGTTGAATGCAATCACAATCAAAGACAAATTTCCCATTCCTACGATCGATGAGTTATTGGACGAGTTGGGAAGGGCAAGGTATTTTACAAAGCTCGATCTTCGCTCCGGGTATCACCAGATTCGAAAGCACCAAGAGGATGTTTATAAAGCGCATTTCGCACGATTGATGGTCATTACGAGTTTTTAGTCATGCCGTTTGGACTCACAAACGCTCCTCGACATTCCAGGCCACGATGAATCGTGTCTTCTCTGCGTTTTTGCGTCAATTTGTAATTGTTTTCTTCGATGATATTTTAATCTACAGTAACACCTTGGAAAGCCATGTTGATCATGTTAGACAGTTTCAATTGTCTACGAAATCGCATTCTATGTCAAAGCTGCCGAAATGCACATTTGGCCAATCCTCCGTGGAGTATCCGGGCCATATTGTTAAAGGGGACAGTGTCATGGCGGATCCAAATAAAATAGCGAGCCATGTCGAGTGGCGCAACCCAAGGAAGCGTGAAGCGGCTAAGGGTTTCCTTGGTCTAACAGTTAGTTACTACCCGGTTCATTCGGTATGCAACTATAGCGGCGCCCTCACCGACTTACTCGCAAGGATGCGTTTGTATGGACGGATGAGGCAGATGCGGCTTTTCGCGATTGAAACAAGTCATGTGTGAAGCCCCGGTGTTGAGTTTACCCGATTTCGCCGTGGAGTTTGTGGTGGAGACTGATGCATCGAATGTAGGGATTGGAGCGGTATTAATGCAAAAAGGGCACCCACTATCGTTTTTCAGCAAGAAATTGGGCGGCAAAATGCGGGTAGCATCGACTTATATCAAAGAATTATATGCCATTACAGAATCAGTATGAAAGTGGCAGCAATATTTGCTTGGCCGGTTCTTCATCATACGCACTGATCATAAGAGTATCAAAGAGCTCTTTCAACAGTCGTACACACCCCGAGCAAATGAGATATATATCCATAAATTGATGGTATCATTTTCGAATCAATTTCGATCCGGGAAGACTAATTTAGCGGACGTCTTTGTCAAGGGTGGAGGATGAAACAGGGAATGAGGAGGTTATAAAGGCAGCCCAAAATTTCCATTTGATTAGTCAAATTTCGTGTGACTTGTTGGAGGATTTACGAAAAGAGAACGAGACTGATCCTGAGCTGGTACGTTTGTATGGTCAATCTACTAATGAGCCGAGGATGAGGGATTTTCAAGTCAAAGACGGGTTGCTATTTTTCAAACACCGTTATGTGATTGGGAAAAATTCAGAATTAAGAAAACGAATATTACAAGAGTTTCATTCTACACTGATGGCCGGCCACCCTGGAGTCAAACGCACGCTAGCTCGCATCTCGGCTGTTTTTTATTGGCAAGGAATGCGGAAAGATGTGGAGGAATTTGTGGCGAAATGTCAGGTTTGTCAGCAAGTGAAATATTCGACACAGCCGCCCGCGGGACTCTTGCAACCCTTACCGGTACCCGCACTCGTTTGGGATGAAATTACCATGGATTTCATCACGGGGTTACCGGAAGTCAATGGTTTTTCGGTGATTTTGGTGGTTGTTGATCGGCTCACAAAGTCGGCTCATTTTGGGGCATTACCAACCAGTTTTACTGCACAGAGGACAACAGAACTATTCACGGAAATGGTGGTCAAACTACATGGTTTTCCTAGCAAGATTATAACGGACCAAGACCCGATATTTTTAAGCGCTTTTTGGAAGCAACTTCTTAAGCATAGTGGAACTACGCCTGCACCATAAGATCGCTGCCTACCATCCTCAAACCGATGGACAAACCGAAGTAGTAAATCGTTGTTTGGAACAATATCTTCGATGCTTTACTCAAGATCAACCCAAAGGTTGGATGAAATTATTGAAATGGGTTGAATACAGTTACAACACCAATTATCATAGTTCTGCACAAATGACTCCTTTCCAAGCCTTATATGGGAGAGTACCGCCTGTTATTCCGAATTACTTACCTCAAATGGACGATCGTACGCCGCGTGATGAGATTTTTACTGAACCGGGACGAACTCCTACGAACTTTGAAGAATAATCTGGTTCAAGCGCAAAATAGGATGGTGCAGCGAGCCAATTTGCATCGACGTGAGGTACACTTTTCAGTTGGGGACGAGGTTCTTGTGAAGTTGCAGCCGTATCGTCAATTGTCTGTTGTTGGGAGGCTGAATCAGAAATTGGCAAGGAGGTATTATGGCCCGTTTAAGGTGTTGGCTAAGGTGGGACCCGTAGCATATAAATTGAGCCGCCCAGGAGAGTAAAATACACCCGGTGTTTCACGTCTCTCTTCTCAAACCGTTCAAAGGAGTAGCGTCTGAAGTAGTGTCACCGTTGCCAAAAGAGAGTTTCCTAAACCACCCAGTCCATCGACCGTTGGTAATTTGTGCGGAGCGTACCATTTCGCGTCAGGGAAAATTAATTCCCCAAGTGTTGATTCAGTGGAGAGATAGTTCGCCGGAAGAAGCCTCTTGGGAGGACAAGGAGTCAATGGGCAGTTGGGTAAATGAAACTAACCTTGAGGACAAGGTTAATTTTCAAGGATGGGGGAGTGATATGACCAACCCAATAATACAGGCCCAAAATGAGAATTTTGAAGAGGCCCAAAATGAGAATTTTGAAGAAGCCCATATTAGGCCAGATTCGGAGGAAGAAAAGCTGAGAAGGTCCAACAGGGTGAAGGGACCACCACCTTGGATGAAGGATTACGTCACGAAGAATCTGTGAACGGCAACGGCAGAAGGAATATTTTCGGTTACGACGTGGAGGGGCGCTGGGTTGATGTCAGAGTTGGTTAATTTTGAAGATAGGAGAATAGATAAATATATGGAGGGTGGAGTGTCTGGCAGATTATGAATTTTTTTGGTTGTTGTCTATCTTTCTGTTTTTCCCCTATTCTGAAATTTCTCTTTCTTTGATTTCTATCCTTGTATTGGAACTTTTGCTGAATTTATCTATCTGGTTTCTTGAGGAGTTAACACTTACTCGTAAAAGTGCTTGAGTTCTTATCACCAAATTCCAACATACTTGATATATGGGACTATAAAATGAGATGATAAAAAGAACACGTACAAGAACCACCTTTCCCAAAGTGGCTCCCAAAATTAAAGACTACGAAAGCTAAATTCCAGCTACTCGCAATCACGCTTACACCTCCATTAAAATTCCTTCTCACTAACTCATTATTTCAAATCAAATTCCTCCATGAACGGATGAACACAAACCTCATTTTTCCCGTGAGAAATGAAAGCCTCGCTCACACTCCGTGAAGACCCCAAAAACCCGTTTCTCAAAGCCAAAATCCCATTATCCATTTTCGGCATCCCATTCTGCTCCGGGATCGAAGCCGGGGATTACGAGGAACTCTGCATCAGTTTCAGCACCGCGTTTTGCTCCAGCCCACTTTTCAAGTTCTGCTACAGGCCGAACGATTCATGCCGACCGTTCGGGTTGACTTTGAGAACCGGCGTCGGGAAAATCGGTTCGCCTTGCGGTTCTCCAATATCGATGAGCGCGGAATTCAGCTTCACCGGTAATAGCCGCCCCAGTTTTCTTCTCCAATTTAAGCCCCGATCAGGCGATTTTTCTGTTCGGAGATCTGTTGATTCAGGACGACAAGAAATTGAGTTGGAATCAGTTGTTTTCTAGTGCGTATGGAGTATTGGCCGATGGGGAGATTTGTGCGAGGACGTCGGTGACAGTAAACCGGGCGGTGGTGAAGCTCGGGTGGAGCATGAGGTTGGGAGACAGTAAAGGTGGTTACGGGGCTGAGATTTTGTTGAAAGATTTGCCGTATTTGGTCCTTAGGAAAATAGCGATCGAACACGTGGCGGGAGATACGTCGGGGAAGGAAAAAAAGCGTGCTTCTCATGGGGAAAAGTGGTGACGTGGCAGAGGCGCGTGTGTGGTCGAAGCGGGAACTTGATTTGCTAAAGAGCGATAATCTGAAATTGGAAATGGATTCTGGCGGGAGAAATATGGACGTTGAAAATAATTAATATTTCTAGTAAGTAGAAGAAAGTTTGGAATAATGATTTGAATATTTTGTTGTAATAAAGAATTGATAAATATTTGTTATTTTTTTGCTAAGGTGTTTATAGATAAATAATTTGATATTCAATCCGATTTAAAATCTCTATATTTTCATACATGAAAGAAAGCACAATCACATAGATTATACCTTAGTGGTTGAGCCTAAACTTATGTCTCTAAGGGGTGATTGGTATGATTTAATGAATTAGATAGGACTGAAATAGAGATGAAAAATGAACGATATACGCATAGCATTCCTATACTTGGTGTGTGTAAGGAATGAGAATGAAATGAAAGTCTCATTCTTTAGTTTGATTCCAATGGCACAATTGGTAATAATAAATAGGGTTGTAATCGAACCGAATCGAGTCGAGCTTTTGAGTGTTTGAGTTTGACTCGTTTATTATCGAGTCAAATTCGAGCCTGAATTTATCGAACATATTGATGGCACACGAACGTTTTCGAGCCTAAACGAGCTTAGTAAATGTTAATTATAAATTAAATTATTCTTCAATTTATTACAACAATAAAATTATATACATCTAAAACGCATAATATATTTACTAAAATTATAATTTTATTCAAACAAATAAGTTTATTGAAATATTTTTATATTATCATAAGTAAAAATATGAAAATTAAAATTAAAGTCAAATTATTAGTTTAATTTATACGAGCTTACTATCGAGCCTATTCACGAGCTTACTAACGAGCCTGTTCATGAGCTAACGAACCGAATATCTCTAAGTTTGAGTTTGGTTCGTTTATTTTAACGAGCCTCATTAAACGAACTTGAACGAGCTTTTATCGAGCCGAGCTCCGAATAGCTCACGAAAGCTGCTTGATTCATTTGCACCCTAATAATAAATGAATTGTAGGAATTGAATGAAATAATTTATAATGACCAAATTACTCTTCTAGTAGTAAATTTTGAAAAAATGTTTTTCAATAAATTGTGTATTCGTCTGAACTCACTTCACTTAGAGGGGGGTTTTGAAATCATGGGGTGGGTCTTTTGTTTAATTTTCATATTAAACCGGCTCAAATCAAAATTGTTAACATATTGCATATATATTTTATTTAATTATTTATATGTAAAATGTACATGTAAAATAAAATTACAATAATCTTATAATTTTTTAAAAGATAATTTTTTTAATATTTTGAAAGTAAATCTTGTACATATGAATTTATAAGTAATTAGTTGTTTGTTAAAAATATTATTTTCTAATAAATAGAAAGTCTGACGATATTATTTAAAAAAATTAAAATTATAAAATTTGTTTGAACCATCCAATCACGGGTTAGAAGATTTGATTTATTAAATTCTTGAAGAGACAAATCTTATCTTGACTTATTTATATCCATAAGTTTTAGCAAATACTTTATTAAGTTCAGGTGATAAATTTGTCAAAATTAAACATAAGTTCATTCCCGATAGATTGGGAATTGTTAAACTTATGAGGTAGGGAAGGAATGACTGTTCCCATGCTTGTGGGATTGGTGATTCCAATGAGAATGATGATTCTAAACATCAAACCATACCAATTAATTATTATCACAAGTATTTCTACTTGGAATGTGGTATGAAAGTGATTCTTACTCTTCTCACACTTTCTTTTTTATAAAGGGGAAATGCATTAATCCATTAAAAATGCTGAAAAATCGTCCAATAACAATTGACAAAGAGAGTCCGGGATACTATCCCAGGTGAAAGTAGTAGGAGACATATATTTAGCAAAGGAAGCAAAGTAATGAGCTACATAATTATGGTGTCTTCTGATCCATGTAAATACTCAAAGGCAAGACTTGAGACTTCAAGAGGGTAATGTCCTTCGCAAGTTCCTGGCATGAAAGTGGGAATAGTGCGTCCCCCTGTTAACAATGAGAATAATTACAGATACATCTCCAAAGATTTCAATCAGACTGAGATTAAGATATCGACCAAAAAGGAATACCTCTCGTAGAGCAAAAGTTTTTGCAACTTCGGCTGAGAAGTTACCCCTAAATTTTTTGGATAGGCCTTGGAGGAATTTGCCCCGAGTTATTGAATCCATCCCAATGCCCGCGGCGCCGGGCAAGTTAATGATAAAGCACCATCAAAATGATTTTGTTGAAATTGGGGTAAATGATTAATTCTCTCTATTCCCAACACTTTTTCTTCTCTCTTAATTGTTACTTTCCTGCGAATATTAATTTTTTGTTAGTTAAGTTGGTTTAATAAATTTGAATTTTACATTACTGTCTATTGTTCTTAATTTATTTGTGAAAATAATATTTTTGTTTATGAAATATGTGTTTTTTTTAATGAAATATGTGTTCTATATCTATAATAACAAAGTTATAATAGGAAAAAAAATCATTAAAAAAATCAAACAAATAAAATTCACAAGTAATATTATATATAATACGAAACAAGATATTTGACCTTGCAAATATGTCACGCCCCAAACGGGACGTGACGACGATCCACAACTTAAATACAAGTAAACCAAACATTCTAGACGAATATCATCAAAACCCAATGGAACAGAGTCTAAATAGCAGCGGAAATAAAGAAACACGTTACAACTTACAGTCCACAATATCCATAATCCAAATTACATCCCCGATATGATCTAAAGATAACAACTTAAAAGTCAAAGGGTCCTACGCCCTTCGGTTACAAACCGGAATGAAAGGAAATACAAGTGTCCAACAACAAACACAAGAAAAGAATTCAACAACAACAACAACAAGAAGTAGTAAGTCCAACAGCAAATAATAGTAACAAGTCCAGCGACATCAACAACAAAAGATAGTAAATCCAACAAGCGGAGTACAAGGGCTCAATCCGTAGTCGGTTCAGCATCTTCAACGAAGTTCTCATCTAAAGGTTAGAAAACAGGTGGGGATGAGACAGAAATCTCAGTGGATGGGGTGATCGTGTGCAAGTGTGGCGATATATATAGTTAATGCGAGAAAACAATTATATGAAAACGTGTGAGTATGATGCATGAATTCACACACAGTCCACAAGCGTCGTTATAAATATATTTAAGTAATATACTTATAAAGTTCAAGAAAACAGTTCGTGGTCACACATGCACTATGTGATTCAGGCAAGACAGGTAGGATTGCGTACGGAATGTAACGCCAATCCCATGCAAGACAATTAATGGTTGCGTACGGATTTGTAGCGCCAACCAATGCAATACAAGTAGCGGTTGCGTACGGATTTGTAGCGCCAACCAAACAATACAAGTAGCGGTTGCGTACGGATTTGTAGCGCCAACCAAACAATACAAGTAGCGGTTGCGTAGGAATTTGTAGCGCCAACCAAACGGGTCCGATTAACTCCGGAATCGTGTGGATCAGACAGCGATTCCTTTATTCTTCCTTGTAACTCCCCGAGCAAGATGGTCTAAGACCTGTCACCTTATCGCTCCATAGGCAAAGACAAAATCCACAGTGGAGCTTGCAAGGCTCGGATCTGTCATAATCATGATTATACCTCAAGTACTACGACCCGCTTCCCTTGGACAAACTCCGTCCCTCAGTTGGGATTAGGACGATGGGGCCAGAGAGTGGAATAGCAGTCGAGCTGCCCGGTTCCATCCCCGACGTATCCATTCCGACTGTGAGCTCGAACACCAAGTTGACTCAAGCAGGAAAGTAAATACAAGTTCGTAGTCAACCAGCAACAGTCGAGTATTATTGATTCGGGAAGCGATTCGGGAAAATTTTCGAAAATTGCGACTGGCAATTATGGCGTTGGTGGAGTTATTGGGATGAAGACGATTATCGGAAGGATAAGCAATCTTCGATATCTTGAAAGATTAGGTGGAATATAAGTCCCGTTATAGATTCAAAATCGCAAGACGAGGAAGTCACCCCGCGATCGGGTATTAATCGGTCAAGACGATCCGATAAGTCAAGGGGTTTTTTGAGAAAATAAAATGTTTTAAGTAATAATTAAAGTTAGAGGGTCCAGGGCTGTTTTAGTAAAAGGAAAATAATTTGAGTTAGGTCCTTGATAAAAAGAAAATTTACAATTAGCCCCGTTTTGTAAAAACCAATACCTTTGGGGTTAAAATTGAATAATTAAATATCTCGACCTTGAAAAATTATAAGGTCGGTTCCTAAATTCTCTAAATTGTTCAGAGATTCAGGTTTTTAAAGTTTTGAGGTCTAGTTTTTATAAAATTCTCACATTGGCCCCAAATTTGTTAAAATTGTCATTTTGGGCCTTAAGTTTAAAATAATCGGAACTCACAAACTGAAAGGGCTTTTAATGTGATTCCAATTGGAAAATGTCACTAAGGTTAGTAGGATATTGGGATAAAAATCGTTTTAAAAAGAAATAAGTATAGGTCCCTTAACTTTTGAAAATCTCATTTTTGTCCCATTTTGAAATAATTGCCTTTAAGGCTTTTAGGGGTCCAATTGTTATGAAATTTGAACCTTGGGTCCAAAATATAATTAAGTTATAGTTAAGTTAGTATTTCCAGGTGCATGGGCTGCATAAGTCCTGGAAATTTCATTTGGGTCCTCAAGTTTAGTCTTTTACACTTTAGTCCCTCAATTTTAGAAAAATTACTTTCCAAGCCCTAAACACTTGGATTTTTGGAATACATTTAAATTATGTTATTTCCAGTACCTTAAGAGTGAAAATTTCAAATTTTAAAAGTAAGGTCTGGTACAGTTTCAAAATTGCAAGTAGTAGCCCTTCAACTTTTAAAATTTTACAATCTAGTCCTTGGGCTTTTAAAGGTTGATTTTAGTTATCTTAAAACTCTTAAAACTTTATTAAAATGTCCAAAAGTCATTTTTGAACCTGAGTACAGTCCCAAAATTCGAAATTTGCAGAGGGGTCCTTGAAATTTTATTTTCGTGCAATTTAGTCCACCAATTTTTCATTTTTGCATTTTTAAGTCCAAAATTAAAATTTAATCAATTATGCTCGACTTGTCCAGGTTATAAGTAATCCAAAACATGGATTTCAAAGATCATACACATGCATGTCCAATTCATACAAGAATTCATCAAATAGAATATTAAATTGTACATGCATGTACCTAAAATTCAATAAATAGCAATTTTGAGCAACTCTTGAGAATTTTCATGATTTGATACATAAAATTGACATGAAATACATAGATTATATATCTCAAGTAGGGGTGGGCATCCGGGTTCGGGTTTTGGTACCCGACCGACCCGATTGGAAATTACCCGATCGGATCGGGTATTTTAATTTTTTTCGGGTTTTAGGTAACCCGACCCGATTTAGAACATACGGGTCGGGATTGGGTCCTTTAAGTGGAACCCGAAAACCCGAACGGGTACCCGCCTATTTTTTAAAAAAAGAAAGCGCAAAAGAAATACAACCTTTGATGATCGTATCTCATTCCATTGACCCATCAATTGAAAAAGTTGTGATTGAGTATGTGAAATGAAAAAGTTAAGGATAAAATTTATTATTTTTTTGGTTTTGAGGGTAAAGTTTGGACAAAGCCTATTATTTTATTATTTTTTGGAGACTAAAGTTGAGACAAAGTTGGGACTTGGCCCTTGGGTGTGGTGCGCATGCCGTCCCATACTTTATTTTTGTATTTTTCCATCAAAAGTTGTAATAGCAGCCTCAAAAGAGCAAATCGAGTAGGAAATAAATAACAAAAAATTGGTACCGACACCCGATTGGTCGGGTATCCGGTTATTTTGCACCAAAATCGGGTACCCAGTCTTATCGGTTCGGGCGGGTAGCTATATTTGCTACCCGACAATTTGCACCGACCCGACTACCCGAAACCCCGACTACCCGACCCGATGCCCACCCCTAATCTCAAGGGCTCATGATCAAAATTCTACATGCATTTTAATAAAAGCACCTAGAAGTTTGAAAGAGTTTTTCCACACACCTTGTTTGTTTGGATAATTGGTGTAAGAGTGATATATCACTAAACCTTGAGGATTCCAACTTCACTTATGGAAGCCCCCTAAGTCAATATTACAAGGATTTTGGGTTAGAAAATGGAGAATTGAGATAAGGAGTGAAAAATTTGAATAGGGCCAAGAGTGCTACACTTACCTTGTGTAGTTGAGAATTTATAGTCAAAATAGATGACCTTCTTAAGAACTTGACCACCTATTAACCAAAGCTCCAAGGTCAGCCCCTAATCACCTCAAAAGTAAAATTTTGGTGTTAAAATTCGAAATTAATAGGGAAGAAGAAGAAGGTACTAAAACTCCAATTTTACCTTGATATCTTGCTTTCTAGTGATGGTTGAAAGTCCTTTCAAGCTTGTGTCCAAGTCTACTTAATGACTTCAAGTTGAAACCTTCAATTGTACCTCAAAATGAAAAATAAACTTAGATTAGTAGATGAAATAGAAAGACTTAAAAGTTGTATAAGTGATTGAAGAAGAAACAACTTTTTCTTCACCTTGCTCAAGGGGTTCGAATTCTTCTTAAGTAGCAAGAAGTTTGTAAAATTTTGCTAACTATGAAAGAATATGAATAGTGAGAAGAAAGAAGAAGAAAGAAGAAGAAAGAGGGAAATGTAGATAGAAATTGGGAGAAAGTTTGAGTGAAGAGTGTTGGATGAAAGATGGAATTTTTCTTGTATTGTTTGAGGTATGACCGATTGGGGGGTTAGGAGGTGATGCGTTGTCTTGTTGTTTGCATGAGGGACAAGGTGATATGGGTATTGTATAGGCTAACATGGGTCAAGGGAACATGGAGAATAAGGTTGGTCAAAAGGTATGGGGTTGTAGTTAAAGAAATGAATAATATATATATGGAGGATATTATAAAAATTGTGGGATGTTGAATGAATTTGGCATCATTTTCCCTCTCATGGACGTCCAAGCACAAGTCATTCCCACCAAATTTCCTTTTTTTATTTTTTTTCTCTCAAATGATAATAATGGTGTTAGATATCAAGTACAAAAATAAATATTTATTAATCCCACAATCACTTATCAATTCCATAATCACTTATGTAATGAGTCATTTAAGTTATAAGTTGTCTAATAATTCCCAAGTGTTGTATCATCACATATCATCTAAGGTACTAAATAAAATTAAAATCAATAGTACTAGAAAAAAATATATCAATCAAGTAATTAATTAAATTATACAATTATTTTGAAATATATAAATTTTAATTTTGAAATTTTAAAATAAAAATTAATATAATATGCTAAAAGAGTTTTATTAGCTAGTCGCTCAAGAACAAGTTGAACCGGTTGAAAGCCCGTGTTAAAAGTCGAAAGAAATCGACAATGGTTAAAGAAGTGAAAATATGTGTCATTAACAAACACCATAGAATAAAAATAATTTCAAGTATAAATTAGTTAAATCAAGTAATAAGTAAGTTGACAAAATCAAGTATGAGACACTTGATATTTCAATATAAAAGTTGTATTTTTATATAAGGTAAAGCTCAAGTACTATTGTTTCGAAAATATAACATTTACTAAATGACCTTTCAAGACAAAGGTATTGTATTTTTTTAAAATACTAATTTAGTAGTAGAAAGTGTTCAAAGACCATTAATATGAAATAGATAATCGATGCTAAATTCATTAACATAATACGAATCGCAAAATAAATAGTAAATATAAGAATAACTTATCGGAATATTTAAAAATTGTATCGGAAGAAAAAAATAATACCGCGATCGCGTCGTCTATGATTGAAAAATATGGGGTCTCACATCCTCCTCCTTAAAGGATTTGGTCCCCAAATTCTCTTCTCGAATAATTCCTTTCAAATTCTAGAGGAGATTCATACTTATTGTATCTATTCATGAAGGATCTATCCCATCCTCAATATCAAAACTTAGGTGGCCTAGAGGCGCTTATATTCGATTCAAATTCCCATCACCCAATTTTCAAGAATCATTCCGCAAAAATATCTCTAACAACCTTAGTGGTACTCAAAATTTCTTGTCATCACCTTGTAATAGACACTCTTCATAGTACCCTATTCATGTGATCCGTAACATTTGCACCACTATTCGATTATCACTTAGCCAATCATTTCTACTCCACATATCATTCTAATGTACCAGTCCCATAATTATTATCTCGAAACATACTTCTTATAATCTAATCCCGAATATATCCTTGCTTGTCACAGCTAGTCAATATTTCATTTACCTAAGAAAGCGATACTCATTATAATGGAGTCGATTTAACTAAATAGTCGACACCTATTCATATCGTCGTATATTTCCTTGAGCAATTGGTGGTAGATTTCATCGCTAAAAGTGCAAGATCAATCCAAAATTTCTATCCACTCGTATTATTAGTCAAGATCTCATCAATCATTTCCAAAATCGTATAGGAGTCGTTCCTAATAAAACCTTGGTAGTGATCTCAAATCCTCATATCCATAAGGACCTTCATTATTTCGGATAAAGTCACGCTTCTTAAATACCTCATATAAAGTACGAGTGTCCATTCCATCATTAGTTAATCAATACTTAAATAATCGACAACTAAGTCACAGCCAACCAACTCATTTAATTAACCAATTCAAGTATCATATAAGTGTCTGAATCGCAATAGTACCCCGAATAATCCTAGATAATCATCACACAAACACAGTTAATAACTTAGACATTATAACTTACGAAATACTTAGTAGCGACATCTAGTCAAGATCATGTGGTATTCATATCCTTGATGTATCTTATCTGTGATACCCAAACCATAAGTCAGAGTCCCATACTTAATCTTGTACAAGTATTTTGGATGTATAACGCAAAGGCATCATCGGCAAATCGTACTTAGTCATTCTCACACAATCATTCTTCAAAGTAATATCATTAGGCATCTAGATCCCATAATATATCATATAACCAAATCATATATTGTCAAGTGATAACCTTATATCCATTAAGTCTCATCATAACAGGGCATTAGCCTTCAAATCAAGGAATTTCTAAATCACCTACGTCCAAACGGAGGAATATCCGGGTATTTTAACACTATGACAACCCAAAGGAGTTCAAAAGGTCATACAAGATTTAACTTAGGCCATCCAAGAGGTGGTGCCCAACCCAAGGAGAGGAACCTATCCGGGTTTGTTCGGTGTAAGTTTCCATTTTACTAATCGAGCTCGATACCACTCTAATCATCACGCCTCAAACGGGACGCGACGACGATCCACAACTTAAATACAATTAAACCAAACATTCTAGACGAATATCATCAAAACCCAATGGAACAGTCTAAATAGCGGCGGATATGATCTAAAGATAACAACTTACATACCCACAATATCCATAATCCAAATTATATCCCCGATATGATCTAAAGATAACAACTTAAAAGTCAAATGGTCCTACGCCCTTCGATTACAAACCGAATGAAAGGAAATACAAGAGTCCAACAACAAACACAAGAAAAGAGTTCAACAACAACAAGAAGTAGTAAGTCCAACAAAGAAATAATAGTAACAAGTCCAAATGACATCAACAACAAAAGATAGTAAATCCAACAAGCGGAGTACAAGGGCTCAATCCGTAGCCGGTTCAAAGATCTTCAACGAAGTCCTCATCTAAAGGTTAGAAAATAGGTGGGGATGAGACAAAAATCTCGGTGGATGAGGTGATCGTGTGCAAGTATGGCGATATATATAGTTAATGCGAGAAAACGATTATATGAAAACGCGTGAGTATGATGCATGAATTCACACACACGATCCACAAGCGTCGTCATAAATATATTTAAGTAATATACTTATACAATTCAAGAAAATAGTTCGTGGTCACACAGTGCACTATGTGATTCAAGCAAGACATGTAGGATTGCGTGCGGAATGTAATGCCAATCCCATGCAAGATAATTAATGGTCTGCGTCACGGATTTGTAGCGCCAACTAAACAATACAAGTAACGGTTGATTTGCGTGCGGATTTGTAGCGCCAACCAAACAATACAAGTAGCGGTTGCGTCACGGATTTGTAGCGCCAACCAAATGGGTTCGATTAACTCCGAAATCGTGTGGATCGACAGCGATAACTTCGTTCTTCCTTGTAACTCCCCGAGCAAGATGGTCCAAGACCCGCCACCTTATCGCTCCATAGGCAAAGACAAAATCCACAGTGGAGCTTGCAAGGCTCGGATTTGTCATAATCATGATTATACCTCAAGTACTACGACCCGGTTCCTTGGACAAACTCCGTCCCTCGATTGCGGGATTAGGGCGATGGGGCCAAAGAGTGGAATAGCAGGTGAGCCGCCTGGTTCCATCCCCGACGTATCCATTCCGACCGTGAGCTCGACACACCAAGTTGACTCAAGCAGAAAGTAAATACAAGTTCAAGTAGTCAACCAGGCGATTGAGTATTATTGATTCAGTGGGAAGCGATCAGAAAATTTTCGAAAATCCCGAGTGGCAAGTATGGCGTTGGTGGAGTTATTTGGATGAAGACGATTATCGGAAGGATAAGCAATCTTCGATATCTTGAAAGATTAGGTGGAACATAAGTCCCATTATAGATTCAAAATCGCAAGACGAGGAAGTCGCCCGTGATCGGGTATTAATCGGTGGCCAAGACGATCCGATAAGTCAAGGGTTTTTTGAGAAAATAAAATATTTTAATTAATAATTAAATTCAGAGGGTCCATGGCTGTTTTAGTAAAAGGAAAATAATTTGAGTTAGGTCCTTGATAAAAAGAAAATTTACAATTAGCCTCGTTTTGTAAAAACCAATACCTTTGGGGTTAAAATTGAATAATTAAATATCCCGACCTTGAAAAATTATAAGGTCAGTTACTAAATTTTCTAAATTGTTCAGAGATTCAGGTTTTTAAAGTTTTGAGGTCGAGTGTTTATAAAATT
This sequence comes from Rehmannia glutinosa, assembly GCA_016081115.2. NCBI lineage: Eukaryota > Viridiplantae > Streptophyta > Magnoliopsida > Lamiales > Orobanchaceae > Rehmannia > Rehmannia glutinosa. The sequence goes on from JABTTQ020003010.1 coordinate 201,369, forward strand.
CTCACATTGGCCCCAAATTTGTTAAAATTATCATTTCGGGCCTTAAGTTTAAAATAATCGGAACTCACAAACCGGAAGGGATTTTAATGTGATTCCAGTTGGAAAATGTCACTACAGTTAGTAGGATATTGGGACAAAAACAGTTTTAAAAATAAATAAGTATAGGTCCCTTAACTTTTGAAAATCTCATTTTTGTCCCATTTTGAAATAATTGCTTTTAAGGCTTTTAGGGGTCCAATTGTTATGAAATTTGAACCTTGGGTCCAAAATATAATTAAGTTATAGTTAAGTTAGTATTTCCAGGTGCATGGGCTGCATAAGTCCTGAAAATTTTATTTGGGTACTCAAGTTAAGTCTTTTACACTTTAGTCCCTCAATTTTAGAAAAATTACTTTCCAAGCCCTAAACACTTGGATTTTTGGAATACATTTAAAATATGTCATTTCCAGTACCTTAAGAGTGAAAATTTAAAATTTTAAAATTAAAGTCTGGTACAGTTTCAAAATTGCAAAGTAGCCCTTCAACTTTTAAAATTTTACAATCTAGTCCTTGGGCTTTTGAAGGTTGATTTTATTTATCTTAAAACTCTTAAAACTTTATTAAAATGTCCAAAAGTCATTTTTGAACCTGAGTACAGTCCCAAAATTCGAAATTTGCAGAGGGGTCCTTTAAATTTTATTTTCTAGTAATTTAGTACACCAATTTTCTATTTTTGCATTTTTAAGTCCAAAATTGAAATTTAATCAATTATGCTCGACTTGTCCAGGTTATAAGTCATCCAAAATATGGATTTCAAAGTTCATATACATGCATGTCCAATTCATACAAGAATTCATCAAATAGAAAATTAAATTGTACATGCATGCAACTAAAATTCAATAAATAGCAATTTTGAGCAACTCTTGAGAATTTTCATGATTTGATACATAAAATTGACATGCAATACATAGATTATATATCTCAAGGGCTCATGATCAAAATTCTACATGTATTTTAATAAAAGCACCTAGAAGTTTGAAAGAGTTTTTCCACCCACCTTGTTTGTTTGGATAATTGGTGTAAGAGTGATATATTACTAAACCTTGAGGATTCCAACTTCACTTAAGGCAGCCCCTAAGTCAATATTACGGATTTTGGGTTAGAAAATGGAGAATTGAGATAAGGAGTGAAAAATTTGAATAGGGCCAAGAGTGCTACACTTACCTTGTGTAGTTGAGAGTTTATAGTCAAAATAGATGACCTTCTTAAGAACTTGACCACCTATTAACCAAAGCTCCAAGGTCAGCCCCTAATCACCTCAAAAATAAAATTTTGGTGTTAAAATTCGAAATTAATAGGGAAGAAGAAGAAGGTACTAAAACTCCAATTTTACCTTGATATCTTGCTTTCTAGTGATGGTTGAAAGTCCTTTCAAGCTTGTGTCCAAGTCTACTTAATGACTTCAAGTTGAAACCTCCAATTGTACCTCAAAATGAAAAATAAACTTAGATTAGTAGATGAAATAGAAAGACTTAAAAGTTGTAGAAGTGATTGAAGAAGAAACAACTTTTTCTTCACCTTGCTCAAGGGGTTCGAATTCTTCTTAAGTAGCAAGAAGTTTGTAAAATTTTGCTAAGTATGAAAGAATATGAATAGTGAGAAGAAAGAAGAATAAAGAAGGAGAAAGAGGGAAATGTAGAGAGAAATTGAGAGAAAGTTTGAGTGAAGAGTGTTGGATGAAAGATGGAATTTTTCTTGTGTTGTTTGAGGTATGACCGATTGGGGGGTTTAGGAGGTGATGTGTTGTCTTGTTGTTTGCATGAGGGACAAGGTGATATGGGTATTGTGTAGGCTAACATGGGTCAAGGGAACATGGAGAATAAGGTTGGTCAAAAGGAATGGGGTTGTAGTTAAAGAAATAAATAGTATATATATGGAGGATTGGTGGGGAATGGAGGATATTATAAAAATTGTGGGATGTTGAATGAATTTGGCATCATTCTCCCTCTCATGGACGCCCAAGCACAAGTCATTCCCCCAAATTTCTTTTTTTTTTTTTTGTTTGTTTTTTTCTCTCAAATGATAATAATGGTGTTAGATATCAAGTACAAAAAAAAACATTTATTAATCCACAATCACTTATCAATTCCATAATCACTTATGTAATGAGTCATCTAAGTTATAAGTTGTCTAATAATTCCCAAGTGTTGTATCATCACATATCATCTAAGGTACTAAATAAAATTAAAATCAATAGTACTAAAAAAATATATCAATCAAGTAATTAATTAAATTATATAATTATTTTGAAATATATAAATTTTAATTTTGAAATTTTAAAATAAAAATAAATATATTATGCTAAAAGAGTTTTATTAGCTAGTCGCTCAATAACAAGTTGAATCGGTTGAAAGCCCGTGTTAAAAGTCGAAAGAAATCGACAATGGTTAAAGAAGTGAAAATATGTGTCATTAACAAACACCATAGAATAAAAATAATTTCAAGTATAAATTAGTTAAATCAAGTAATAAGTAAGTTGACAAAATTAAGTATGAGACACTTGCTATTTCAATATAAAAGTTGTATTTTTATATAAGGTAAACCTCAAGTACTATTGTTTGAAAATATAACGTTTACTAAAAGACCTTTCAAGACAAAGGTATTGTATTTTTTAAAAATACTAATTTAGTAGTAGAAAGTGTTCAAAGATCATTAAGATGAAATAGATAATCGATGCTAAATTCATTAACATAATACGAATCGCAAAATAAATAGTAAATATAAGAATAAATTATCGGAATATTTAAAAATTGTATCGGAAGAAAAAAAAATAATACCTGCAATCGCGTCGTCTACGATTGAAAAATCTGGGGTCTCACAAAATAAGCATATCAATATAAAAAATAGGACAAAGTATGAAAGTAACAATTATCAAATAAATAATATTTTATTTACAAAATTAAATTGTTCTACATGGAATACTAAAACAAGATACACTTTTATTAAATAATTTTAAAAATTTGTATGATTTCCACTTGTATCAATGAGCTACATTTTTAACTAAAAAAATATTTGTAAACTAATTTATGATTTTCTCACTTAAACTCCACTGTAGACCTCCAGAACAAAGACGTGTGTAGAAATAAAGAGTGAAGAAATTTCCAGAGAAACAAGAAAAATAAATAATTTAATTAAATAAAATAATATTACTATAGTTCGAGAGAAAGCACATTTTTATTTTTAAATATGAATAATAATTTTAGATCAAAATTATTTGAATTTTTTTCGGTCTTTCCTTTCTTTTTTTTTTCCTTCTTACTTTCGTTATTTTTAATTTCTTCCACCTCTATTGGTCTTTGATTATTGTTAATGTCTTTTCTTAAATAGAAATAAATAAATCAATATTTTTAATTCGAGCAAATTTTTCATAAATATAAATGTATTTTCACAAACAAATTAAAATAATAGGCAATAACATGAAAGTCAAATTTATTTAACCAACTTAACTAGCATAAAATTATTTTTTTTTGTAGGAAAGTATCAAATTTAAAAAATAAATGCGGGGAATGGAGAAAGTGAATTTTATCCCCAAATTTCAACAAGAATGTTTTTAAATGTATATTTTGGCTAATAGGGTGCACTTTGCCAAGTAAATATTAATTTGAGGATGCAAAGTTCCAAATTTGTAATTTTAGAGTGCATAGTGTCAATGTGTAATTTAAGGGTGCAAGATGTCAATTACCCTTAAATTTCGAAATTGTAAAATGTGGGAAAAAACTTCATTAAAACTAAAACCATACAAGCACGTAATTTTTATTATTATCATTATTATCATGTTTTTGAGAAGTTTAATATAATTACCAAATATGAAATTGAAATATACATTATCTAAGAAATATAAAAAAAAACCATAACCTACTCACTGGCAAGTTTTCATGAGCGAATTGATGACAAGTTAAACTAATTTTATATCGATCCTTTGGTTCAATTAGTTAGACCGATTTAACCACAAATCGAACAAGTTCAATAGAATGATTGATTATAATATTTATGGTGAATCTCATTTTAATCTCTATACTCTCATTGAATATCATTTACTCATTTGTACTCTCAATTGTATCAATTTACCCATTTATGCTTTTAGAATATTATTTTATACTCATATACTCAAAACAATAACCATTTTATCCTTTCCCATTAGTTTTATTAAAATAACAAAATCATTTTAAAAGCATTTAATATTAATAACTTGTACTTATTTTCTAAATTAACTTTCACAACTTGATTAGTTAATGCTTAATATTAAATCTATTATATTTTACATTTAGTTGCTAATATTTAACTTTATCATGATTCCTATTAAATTAATATATAATAAGATATTTCTATTAACTAATACAATTATACTTTTAATTTATTATTCATCACAAACTTAAATATATAGTATATATAATACGATTTTTGCTAAAATGTGAAATATTTTAGTAATTTTTCAATTATTGATCAAATAATTATAATAAAAACTATGTTAAATAAAACAAATAGTCAATTTGGTGGTTAATTTTTAAATACAAAATATTATTTTACAATATAATACATAATTTTTAGATTTATTATTAAAAAATATATGAATATATTAGTTTATAGAAAATAACCTACAATATAGTTATTTAATAAGAAGTATAATAATATTGATAAATAGCAAATAAGTTCCAAAAAATATTATATGTATTTGATGTCATTGTTAAATTAAAATAATAATAAGGACAATTAGGTCATTTAATAAAATAATAGGAAGATTAAATACTATTTTAATTGTATAAGGGGATAAAGTATTACAAATTGATAGTATAATGGAGTGAAGTGATACAATTGAAAGTACAAGATGACAAAATGATATTCAATGAGAGCATACAGGGGTAAAGTGTGATTTACCCTGATTTTTATTACATTAAACAAAATAGTTAATATAATAAGCAAACGGAGAAATTATTAAATGATAAATGTTAAATATAAAAAGAAGATGTATTCTTCAGTAAACATGAATTTAAAAAATACTCTTTTTCAGTTATCTGATCGGCTTGTGATAAGCTCCTCTTTTTTTCTCTTTGTTTATTTTAATTTCTATTTACTAAAAAAAAGTACCAAAATACAATTTTATAATCTGGATCGCTACTCCCAAAAATAGTCGGAGGAAGTTTTGGATACCTGAGTATTAAAAAGAAAAGAGAGAAAAAAAAATCTCCCCAATTCTAGATCAGTTTTGTCGGATTTTTGACAGTGATGGGTTCCAAAATTCCTAATGGTCAAAGACTCAAATAGACATAATTTTTTTTTGAGGAAAAAACAAAATTCATTAAGTTACGGGTGTTGGAAATCGTCCAGCAACGATTGACAGAAAGGTTCCGGGAGGTTATCCCAAGAGTGTTCGAGTTCTAACATATGTTTAGCAAAATGAGCTAGTCTATGGGCTACAAAATTTGAGTCACGTCGAATCCAAAAAATGTCAAGGAGAAGAATGGATGACTTGAGAAGATTGATATCGTCAAGAATTCCCAGGCTTTCATAGGAGGCGGATGACTCTCCATTTGCTGCCAACACAACAGCAGCGGCATCACCAAAAATAAAAAAATTGGAGATACGATGTCGACCAGCAAAAATGAGCGCTTCTCGAAGGGCAAAAAACTCCACAACTTCAGGCGCAAAACTTCCCCCCATCTTCTTGGAGTAACCTTTTATAAAATTTCCTGATTGATTATAAAGGGCAATGCCAAGGCCCGCGCACGATGCGTGTGGATTGACCGCCTCGTCAAAACAAATCCAAAAACAAGAGGTAGTTGGAGAAAGCAGCGGTGGTACGAGGAGTGGCGAAGGGATCTCAGGTTGGCCGTCGATTCGATCAAAGTCTTGGAGAATAGTATTTGCCGCTGTCACAATCGAGAAAGGTTCTGGAGTTGTATTGTCGAATTTTTTCTTGTTCCTGTGGTACCAAAGGAGATTACAAGTCACAACAAAAATGCCGCACAGAGGTTTCGGCGAATTCAGGAGAATTTCTTGAATCCAAAGTGAGAAAGAAGATTGTGCATAGCTTGAGATGTAATCCAAGATCCCTGAGAAACGCCATACAGTGATAGCAAAGTTGCAACCAAAGAAAGTGTGCACTGAGTCACAGTCCGGTGCGGAGCAAAATGGGCACGGGTCTGAGCTTGATATGTGATGCCGAGCAAGAAAATCATCCGTAGGAATTGTTGCGGAAGCACATCGCCATATGAAGAATTTAAAACGAGGGGGGACGCTAAGTTTCCAAATAGCTTTCCAAACCAGATTCAACGAAGAGCTCGACGTTGAGCCTAATTGATTAGTTGCGGATAAGGATGTTGATGAAGAAACTAAATGATAAGCAGTCTTGACTGTAAATTTTCCATTTCTTGAAAAATGCCAACACCAAAGGTCATCATTTTGACAAGCATTAATAGGAATGGAGAAGATTAAGGAAGCATCTGCCGAGTTAAAAATGTTATTCACCAAATCTTGCTTCCAACATAAATTATCCACGTCAATTAGGTCTGAAACTTGGTTTATATTTTCCGAAGAAGGACGGTTGGAGTGCACCAGAAAATCCGAAGGGTGAGGGAGCCACGGGTCATGCCAAATATTCGTTTGTCGGCCTGAGCGGATAAGTTTCCGAGCGCCCATAATCACGACTTCCTTACTTTCAAGGATGCTCCTCCAACTCCATGAAGGCCTAGAACCAAGGCCAGTAGTCAAGAAATTTTCGGAGGGATAGTATTTCGCTCGCATAAATCTGGAGAGAAGTGATGAGGGTTGGGTAAGAAGCTGCCAAGCTTGTTTCGCGAGGAGCGCAAGGTTAAAAGCGCGAAGGTGTCAAAATCCCAAACCCCCACAGGCTTTAGAACGGGCGAGTTTTTTCCAAGATAACCAGTGAATTTTCCGCCGAACCACTCCAAAGATAATTAGCAATCATGGACTGAATTTTTTTCAAGAATAGTATCGGGAGTTTGAAACACGTCATAGCATATGTCGGGATGGATTGAATGACGACTTAATGAGAATTTCGCGGCCGGCTTGAGATAATGTTTTTTCTTTCCAACCTTGGATTCGTTTCCAAACCCGATCTTGTATAGACGAGAATATCTCCTATTTATTTCTTCCAATGACCGAGGAAAGCCCAAGATATTTTCCGTGAGATGAGACCGTAGGGATTCCGAGTATTTGAGAAATCTGTTGAGTCATGGCTGCAGGCGTGTTCGGGCTACAGAGAATACCAGATTTTTCCAGGTTGATGCGCTGACCCGAGGCTTGTTCGAAAAGTTGGATGCATATTTAAGATTTAATGCCTCTTCTACTGTAGCTTTCCCAAATAATAGCGTATCATCGGCAAAAAAGAGGTGCGAGATACTCGGTGCTGATTTTGAAACCCTTATACCATTTATCTTTCCTGCGGCCTGTAAGTCCTGCAAAATCAACGAGAAAACTTCTGCACAAAAGATAAAAATATAGGGGGATAGGGGGTCTCCTTGGCATATGCCGCGCTAAGGAATAACTCTACCAAATTGGATACCATTTAAGAGAAAAGAAAAAGAGGACGAGGAGACACACAGAGGAGGTCAAGAAAAGAGTTTGGGAAGCCCAACGATTTTAACACGAAAAAATGAAAGACCATTCAACTTGATCAAAAGCTTTACTCATATCGAGCTTAATAGACATGAGACCTATTTTTCCGGTTTTCAAGTTTCATAGAGTGATGAATTTCGTAGGCAATTAAGATATTATCGTAATAAGACGACCGGGGATAAAGAGGACTGGGTTTCGGAAATAATATCGCTCAAAAGGGGCCTCGATTTGGATTAGTGATGGCTTTCGACGCAATTCTATAGATAACATTACGGGATCGATCGGGCGAAATTGGGAGACAAAATCCGAGTCTTTAATTTTGGGGATAAGGACAATATGAGTAGAATTAAGACCTGCAAAAGCTTGTCTATTATTCAAAAATTAAGAACTGAAATTGTAACATCCTTACCCACTATGGACCAATATTTTTGGAAGAAGACCGGGCTCATGCCATCTGGACCGGGTGACTTGAAAGGGTGCATGTGTTTAACGGCTTTGACGATCTCAGCTTCTGAAAACGGACGTGTAAGATTATCAGCCATTTCCTTGGATAATTTAGGTCGGACTCGGGTTAGCGCTTGCGACATATCTTGAACTGAGGGAGAGACCGTAGAGAAAATATCTTGGAAGTATTCAATGATGATTTTTCCAATACTCTCAAATTTAGTGTGCGTCTGCCCCAAGTTGTCTTTTAAAGAAGAGATATGGTTTGTGTCGCGTCTTTTAGAAGCGTGAGCATGGAAATAAGAAGTATTGCGGTCGCCGTTTTTGTACCAATGCCTCTTTTCACGTTGTTTCCACTTCATGTCATTTAAATCCAGAAGAGAGTCAAGCGTGCCGTGAAGTTCGCGAAGTCGGCGTTGTACGGCCTCAGTAATAGTACCAGATTCTAATGAGGTGATTTCAGTTTTGAGCTTTTCAATCTTGCTGGTGAGGTTACCAAAGATAGATTTGTTCCAATGCACTAAACCTGATAAACATGTGCTCATCTTACAATCAATGCCACCCACTGTAGATTGCCATTCTTCACGAATAATATTTTCGCAATCTTTTGACTTGATCCAAAAAGACTCAAAACGGCGAGGTCGTTGTTTGTTCATGAGGTGATGATTGTTGTGGAGAGGAGAGAACTGTGTAAAGAGGAAGGCGTGGTCGGAGGTGTACGTAGGAAAGATATGCACTTTATGTTGTGGAAATAGCCGAGAAAAACGGGGTTGCAAAAGACACGGCCAGACGCCCCTCCGAGTGAAAGGATGAGCAATTAAACGTTGCCACGTGAATTTATGACCTCGATACCCCATATCCAAAAGATCACATGCAACTATGGCATCTCGAAATAAATTAATTTGCCAGGAAGCACGGGGTCTAATCCCCGAGAATTCGTCTTATCGGAGGACTTCATTGAAATCACCTACGCATATCCACGGAGAATTTGAAGGAGAGTAAAGATTCTGAAAATTTCTCCAGACATTTTGCCACAAAGAGACCTTTGGTTTGCCATATATGCCTGTGAGACAGAATTTTAGTGATGCGTAGGAGACATCGACGTCAATAACCCTGTCATTATAACCCCGCAAAGAGACAGAAATGTGTTTTTTCCATAACAAAGCAAGCCCCCCTGAGCGCCCTGAAGCAGCGACAGAAAAGCCGAAATATTCGAGAGAGTTCTTGAGACGTTCAAAATCAGAATTGGAAAGCTTAGTTTCACAAAGAAAAAGTAAATTTGGGGATTTAGCGCGAATGATATCGCATAGCAGTTCTGAATGTTCGAGGGCTCCCCAGCCTCGGCAGCCCAATCGATGAGATTCATTGAGGTGGGGGGGGGCCTATGTGCACACCGCCGCCGAACATGTTTTGATTCAAATATTTCATCCATCGAGTCACGGGAGGGGATAGGGAGAGAACATTTATTTTTGCTTTTTTTCCAACAAGCGCATTTGGGATAAAATCTGGTTGATGATCCGGAAGGTGGGAGAGTTGGAGCTTTCTCTTGGCAGGGGTGTGCGTAGGAGAGAGAGAAGTGTTAGACTTTCGAGCGAGGTGTTTTTTGGCATTTGTAAATATTCGAGCGAGCTTTTTGGCTGGGGTATCCAGTTGCATGGGGACGGTAACGAGAAATGGGCTTGCCGGGACAGTTGGACTGGAGGGTGGCGTTATGGCAGGGGGAGTCTTTTTTGGAGATGTTTGGTGTGGAAAGTCTTTGGAAGTGGATGATGAAGATGGAGGGGGTGTGTTTTGGTTGGCAGTAGAGTGTGATGAGGACTGGACGTTGACTTTGTAGCAACGGTGTTGAGACATTTGAGGCGAGTCGTCGATAGTGAGGGGGGGTATGTAAGAAGACATGAATGGTGGATAGGGAGTAATGAATTGCGAGCCAGTAGAGGGGGCGAAAGGTGGAGTGGGGAGCAGGCTATTAGGGATGAGAATATGGTGAGAGAATTTTAAGTTGCCATTGGAGTCAATGAAGGCGTTGATATGAGTGTTGTATGTGATATTTGGAGCAAAGGTATTAGAGGAAGAAGCATGAGGATAAAGGGGGGCATCTATCACTGGAGGAGTAGTGTTAGGGGCAGGGGAGGTGGCGCTCGTGTGCAAATGGGGAGGAGGGGCATTCAGTTCTGATTGAGACAGGGGGGGATCACATAGGGTATCAAAATTTTTGGAAAAATTGGGGCGGTTTGAAGCAAAAGGGTTTGTGGTGGATGGAGCACGAAGCCAATTCCCGAATTGTAATTTAGACTCATCTTTTTCAGAGATGGTGATGAAATCGTCACAGTCCTTGAGGATATGTCCAAGAACATCACAATGGAAACAGAAGTCTGGGAGTCGTTCATATTTCAGATATATCATTGCCCCGTTAAACTTGTCGTCCAATTGAATGACTCGGCATAGCGGTTTATGAATATCAATATCGACTTTAATCCGCAAGAACTTGCCAACTACCGAACCCGCACTGTCAGTTTGGATGTCCAGATAAGAGCCAATATAGTTCCCGGCTCGTTCAGCAAAAGCCTTTATGAATAAACCCAAAGGCAATCCGTGAAGTTGTATCCAAAACGGGCATGTGGAGAAAACCAGATTCGCCAATATCATGTCCTCAGTGGCCTCTTTTAGAAGTAACAAATATCTGTCGAAAAGCCACGGGGCTCCCAGAAGAACACGTTTTTTGTCCGTTGTGTTGCTGAATGTAAAAAGGACCACATTATCGTGTAGGGGCTTGCAAGTTAACGTGCCTTTAGCATTCCAAAGACGGCGAAAGAGACCTGCGATTTGATCGAAACTTATGACCCGGGGCGCCATGAGTTTTCCCACTAAACCAAGGGCAAGGTTGAAGTGGTCCGACGAGATACCGTCGGTAGACAGCGGAGATTTTTCCTTGTCACCAAGAGATAGCCTAGCATAAAGCTTCTCTAGATCACCTTCCATCAGTTCAAGAGATATGCAGCGCACCGATTCGAGATAAGAAAGAAGGAAATAGCAGAGCAAAATACACGTACACGGGTTCGCAGAAGCTGAGACCTATAAAAAACACAAAGAAAACAAAGTGAGATAACAAAATTTTGAAGAGGAGAAAAATCTGGGAAAGATGACAAAGAAAGAAGCAGAAAAAGAGACAGAGGACTGGAGTTTGCGAAGCGGAAAAAAAAAAGAAAGAGAAAAAGAGAGGGTGAAAGGGATGGGGGATAACGTATGGGCTTGCATATATGGTTTGCAGCTGGCTCTAAAAAAACTCAAAGGAATGTTTTGTGATGAGGAATATTGCAGGGGGAATAAAGCTGGGATGTGTCAGGGGCATGTGGAAACAGGCAATTGAAGACGAAGACAACAAGGCTTGGTAAGACCAAGACGGCGCGCTAAGGGTGTTCTCCAGAGAGAAACCCTAGGACATTGATTCTTGTCACTGTCACTATGATAGATTAGTTCAAATAGACATAATTAACCAACTACCAATTTTCGATTGAACGAATAATCTGATCCAATAAAAAAATTGTTTGATTAGCTATAATATAATGGTGTAAGGACATATGAAAAATCTTGAACTTAGCTTAAGTTGGGCTCAAAAATTCATTAAATATCTCGTACTCGAATTGACTAGTTGAGTCCAATAATCTTATAAATACACCAGGGGCAGAGCTAGCTAGACGATTAACTTCCGGGGATAATTAATTTTGGGACTAAACTAATAAAAAATAAATATTTCAATACAAAAAAATATTGAAATATAAAATATGTATAGAATAAGGGAATTTTTGTAAAGTTTGTGGAGGGCTTAGGGGTGGCAAATCACTCGTGTCGGGCCGTTATCGGGCTGGCACGATAATGACACAGAACGATAAGCCCAAACACGAAATGATAAGCTTAATGAGTCTGAAATTTAAGCCAAAACACGAAATGATAAGCTTAAAGGGTCTGAAATTAAGCCCAAACACGACACGTTAAAAACACGACACGACACGATAATTACGATAAGCAAAATTATCAAATTTATTTATGCAAGTCCATTTGGCCCGTTAAGCCCATTAACAAATAAACTTATGATTTTTTTTATATATTTTATATTTAATACTTAAAATATATATTCTAATAGATTATGAATAAAAATAGTTAAGTAAAAATACTCAATTATTAGTAAATTACCCATATAAATAATCAATTACCAGTTGTTAAAAATATTATCATGCCTTATCGTACCAGCACGATATCAGTCCGATTTTTATTGTGCATTATCGTGCCAGCACGATAATGGCCTGGACCCGATAAGCCTTAACCCAAATCCTATAATTTCGTGTCATGTTCGTGTCGGACAATCGTGACGTGCCTTAAATTGCCACTCCTACCCACATGCTCCTACAAGAGCCGTCCTTGAAACTGATGTTCATAAAAATTATAATGTACTCTAGCAATGTGTTTAGTTTGTATGATTGAAAATTTAAGAAATTTTCCAAATAAAAATACCTTTTGTTTAATTTTGTTTGTAGTGAATGAATATATAAGTCGCAACTGGTGAAATGTCTAAATTTTTTGGATGTATTGGTGCAGTTTTTTCTGCTTTCTAGGCCACTGCTATGTGGTTCTCTGGATCATATGTGGAATAATTTTGTTTCCATGATGATCTATGGTCAGTTGACCTGCGGTTGTATATTCGATTTGAGTTCAGTATATTCTATATCATTTCAGGAAAAAAAAAGGGATAAGGCAGGCTCATTACCTATTTCCACATGACCGCATGTAAAAGGCATTCCGATTGGAGGGAGATGAGTCTCGGTAAAATCAGCTTTATCCTCCCTCCCCGGCCCATTATTTCTTTCTGTGTTTAAACTACATAAAAAGGTTTCTCGTGAATTTATCTTGCTTCAAAGAAACTTTCTATGGGGATGGGCAATAGAGAAAGGAAAGTGGCATGGATCAAATGGGAAGTGGTTTGTCAGTCTAAATATAAAGGAGGTCTAGGTACGTGTGAAAGATTTATCTACAATTTAATGTTTCTTTGCTACTTAAATGGTGGTGGAGAATTCTACAAGGGAGAAATAGCTTGTGGCTGAATGTATTAGACTCAAAATATGGTGTGAGAGAGTGGGTCAGGGGTGAATGGGAAAGAATCAATATGGTGGAGGGATCTTTCATCTTTGTAGTATGTTAGTAGAAGAAAACGTGATGCACTTCAAAAGGGGTTGTGTGAAAAAGGTTGGGGAAAGGGATTCAACTAGATTTTGGGAAGATAATTGGGTGGGGAATGGAAGTCTGAGCTTAAAATTCAATAGACTATTCTCATTATCTCTGGACCAAGGAAACATAATTAAGGATATGGGTCACTGGGTGGGGAATGAATGTGCTGTTGAATTATATAAACTTATTTTATGTTTAATTGTGGTAGATGAGTTTGGTAGTTGAGTTTAAGTTGTTGGTATGGTAGGTGAATGTGGTAGATGGAAATAAAAGATAACCATTGGATTAAGGTTGGTGAGAATCAATCTTAACCATTGATCTAGATGAAGTTTTAGTATAAATAGGTGGTGTTGTTGGTTCATTTTGTATCAAGTTAAGAAAGAAAAACAAGTGACTGAGAAGCAAAGCTTCTAAGTAATATTTGAGTTTTAGTGAAGTTGTGGTGAGGTGTGTCTTGTAATATTGAGTGATCAATAAAATTATGTCTTTTGAGTGGTAAATTTCCAACAAAGTGGTATCAGAGCCAGGTTTGTAAAATCTCGTGAAATTCTAAGTATGCTCTGTGGTTGCAACTTTGACTGATCTTCCACATCAGAAAAAAATTTCTTGAGATTTTATACATAGTGAGATCAGGTTAAGAGTATTGAGTCAACTCATAGAGTTGACCAAATCAAGTTGATAGTTGACCGTGAGTTGACCAAGGGTTGACCGTTGACCAAGTAAAAAAAAAAATTCCAAGATTTTTTGATCCATTTATTAGTCGAATCTTCAATTCACATGGCGAGTGTGGCATCATTCCAAGTTCCACAACTTAAGGGAAACGACTTTGAAAACTGGAGTATCAAAATGAAGGCACTTCTCGGAGCACATGACGTATGGGAAGTCGTGGAAAAAGGTTATGAAGAAACTAAAGACGAGTCAACACTATCCTCTACAGAAAATGATAGTTTGAAGGACTCGAGAAAGAAAGACAAGACAAGAAGGCTCTCTTCCTCATCTACCAAGCTTTAGATGATGATGGCTTTGAGAAAATCTCAAGTGCTACCTCCGCTAAACAAGTGTGGGATAAGCTCCAAGTCTCTTACAAGGGAGAAGAGAAAGTTAAAAAAGGTACGACTACAAACATTGAGAAGAGAGTTTGATTCACTACAAATGAAAGAAGGTGAACTTGTTTCGATTACTTTTCTAGAGTTTTGACCGTTTCTAATCAACTAAAAAGAAATAGTGAAAAACTAGAAGATGTAGTCATTATGGAGAAAATTTTACGATCTTTGGATGCAAATTTTGATAGTATTACAACTATCATCGAGGAAACTAAAGACCTCGAAACTATGACAATTGAACAACTTCTTGGTTCACTGCAAGCCCATGAAGAAAAGAAGAAGAAAAAGGGTGTTGCGAGATCAACTTCTTAAGACAAGTCCAAAGAAACCAAGAATGAAGAAAACTTCCACAATAACAGAAGTCAACGTGGAAGAGGTCGTGGACAAGGAAGAGGTCGTGGCCGTGGACGAGGTTGGAATTCAAATAATAATTTCAACAACAACTATATGCAAGGAGAAAGTTCCACAAGAGGCGTGGAAGAGGAAATTCATACTGAGGTATGATAAATCTCAAGTTCAATGTTATAATTGTCAAAAGTTTGGTCATTACGCCGGAGATTGTAGAAATCCCAATACTCGAGGTAATGAGAGAGCCAATTTTGTGGAAGAAAAGAAAGAAGATGGTGCTAATGTTTTGCTTCTAAAGACGAAACGATAACGGTGAAGGTCAAGATGACACATGGTACTTAGATACAGGTGCTAGCAATCATATGTGTGGGAGACGAACAATGTTCGTAGAACTTGATGAATCTGTAAGTGGCAATGTCTCTTTCGGTGATGATTCTAAAGTAGCCGTAAGAGGAAAAGGTACAATCCTTATTCGCTTGAAAGATGGGAGGCATCAATTTATTTCTAATGTTTATTATGTACCCACCATGAAAACAAATATTTTGAGTCTAGGACAACTCTTAGAGAAAGGTTATGATATTCATTTGAAAGACAATAACCTTTCTATAAGAGATAATATGAACAACTTGATTGTCAGGGTACCCATGTCAAGAAATAAAATGTTTCTGCTCAACATTCAAACTGATGTAGCAAAGTGTCTCAAGATGTGCTATAAAGATTCATCATGGTTGTGGCATCTAAGATTTGGACATCTCAACTTTGGAGGACTCGAGTTACTATCCAAGAAGAATATGGTGAGAGGTTTACCTTGATCGGCCATCCCGATCGGCTTTGTGATGGATGTTTACTTGGGAAGCAATTTAGGCAAAGCTTTCCAAAAGAGTCAAACTCCGGATCTCAAAAGCCACTTGAGCTCATACATGCGATGTTTGTGGTCCTATCAAGCCAAATTCATTCGGTAAAAGTAATTACTTTCTACTATTCATTGATGATTTTTCAAGAAAAACTTGGGTTTATTTCTTGAAGCAGAAGTTATAAGTGTTTGAAGCATTCAAAAAGTTTAAGGCGGCAGTGGAGAAAGAAAGTGGTCTTCACATTAAAGCGATGAGAACTGATCGAGGAGGAGAATTCACTTCGAAGGAATTCCAAGAGTTTTGTGAAGCAAATGGAATTCGACGACCACTTCATTGTTCCCAGATCCCCCAACGAGAATGGAGTTGCGAGAAAGAAAGAATCGAACCATTCTCAACATGGTACGAAGTATGCTCAAAAGCAAGAAAATGCCAAAGGAGTTAGGCGGAAGGCGTGGCGTGTGCGGTTTATCCACAAATCGCTCACCAACAAGAAGTGTGTGGGGCAAGACACCACAAGAAACATGGAATGGGAGAAAGCCTGGTATTTCTCATTTAAGAGTTTTTGGAAGCCTATCTCATGTACATGTACCAGATGAACAAAGAAGCAAGTTGGATGATAAAAACGAGAAGTTCATCTTCATCGGCTACGACAATAACTCCAAAGGCTACAAACTATATAACCCCATCAATGGGAAGATAATCACCAGTCGAGATGTTATCTTTGATGAAGAAGGCGAATCGGATTGGGGTACACATGCCAAACATTACAACTTCATTCCGAATTTGAAGATGATGAACAAGTAATTGTTGAGCAATCAGGAGAAGAACCCATTACACCACCAACATCACCATCATTTTCACAATCACCGCCATCTTTCCTAGTTGAGAGAAGTGAAGGGCGTACAAGAAGCACGGGAGAGCTCTATGAGGTAAGCGATAAGCTCGAAAATCTCACCCTATTTTGTCTATTCGCAGATTGTGAGCAGTGAACTTTGAAGAAGCTACTCAAAATAAGAAATGGGGAGATGCAATGGATGAAGAAATTAAATCCATCAAGAAAAATGACACTTGGGAGCTTGCTCAACTTCCCAAAGGTCATAAAGCAATCGGTGTAAAGTGTACAAGGTGAAAAAAATGCCAAAGGAGAAGTTGAAAGATACAAGGCGAGGCTTGTTGCAAAGGTTATAGTCAAAGAGTGGCATTGACTATGATGAGGTATTTGCTCTGTTGCACGTTTAGAAACCATAAGACTAATAATTTCTTTGGCAACCCAAAATAAGTGGAAAATACATCGATGGATGTAAAGTCAGCGTTCCTTAATGGAGTCTTGGAGGAAGAAGTCTACATTGAACAACCAAATGGGCTATGTGGTTGAAGGACAAGAAGATAAAGTCTTGAAGTTAAAGAAAGCTCTCTATGGATTGAAACAAGCACCGAGAGCATGGAATAGTAGAATTGACAAATACTTGCAAGAGAAAGGCTTCACAAATGTCCATACGAACATGCTCTTTACATCAAGAACAAGGATAATGATGTTTTAATTGTTTGTATACGTTGATGATTTGATTTTTACAGGGGAACAACATAGGCTTGTTCCAAGAATTCAAGAAGGCAATGACAAAAGAGTTCGAAATGACTGACATTGGGTTGATGGCTCACTACCTCGGAATCGAAATCAAGCAAAAGGATGATGGGATTTTTATCTCACAAGAAGGCTACACAAAAGAGATCCTGAAGAAGTTTAAGATGGATGATTGCAATCCAATAAACACACCAGTAGAATGTGGATTGAAATTGTGCAAGGATGATGAAGCAAATAAAGTGGATCCAACACTGTTCAAAAGCCTAGTTGGATGTTTGAGGTACTTAACTTGTACAAGGCCTGATATTCTTTACGTAGTTGGACTTGTGAGCCGCTATATGGAAAATCCAACCACCACACATTTCAAAGCGACCAAGAGAATTCTTCGTTACCTAAAAGGTACAATCAACTTTGGTCTGCTTTATTCAGTTTCTAATGATTATAAGCTAGTTGGATACAGTGATAGTGATTGGGCTGGAGATACTGATGATCGAAAAAGTACAACTGGCTTCACATTTTTCATGGGAGATACTGCTTTCACTTGGGCATCGAAGAAACAACCAATAGTCACTCTTTCAACATGTGAAGCTGAGTACGTGGCAGCTACATCATGTGTTAGTCATGCAATATGGCTAAGGAATTTGTTAAAAGAACTAAGCATGTCACAAGAAGATCCAACAGAGATTTATGTTGATAACAAGTCAGCAATAGCTTTGGCCAAGAATCCGGTATTTCATAATCGGAGCAAGCATATTGATACTCGATACCATTATATCAGAGAATGCATTGCCAGAGAAGAAGTTCAAGTGAAGTACGTGAAGTCGCAAGATCAAGTTGCTGATATCTTTACCAAACCATTGAAGTATGAAGACTTTGCAAGATTGAGAAGTTCACTTGGGATTATAAAATAAGTTTAAAGGGGAGTGTTGAATTATATAAACTTATTTTATGTTTAATTGTGGTAGATGAGTTTGGTAGTTGAGTTTAAGTTGTTGGTATGGTAGGTGAATGTGGTAGATGGAAATAAAAGATAACCATTGGATTAAGGTTGGTGAGAATCAATCATAACCATTGATCTAGATGAAGTTTTAGTATAAATAGGTGGTGTTGTTGGTTCATTTTGTATCAAGTTAAGAAAGAAAAACAAGTGAGTGAGAAGCAAAGCTTCTAAGTAATATTTGAGTTTTAGTGAAGTTGTGGTGAGGTGTGTCTTGTAATATTGAGTGATCAATAAAATTATGTCTTTTGAGTGGTAAATTTCCAACATGTGCTTGGAGATGGAGATGAAGATGAGATGGAGAAAGGTTCTCTTTCAATGGAAAAACGAATCACCATTCTTTTTTCCTTTGGTTAATGTACATGACAAATGGAATTGGATATTTGACTCATCAGGTAAATAGTCGTTGACATACAATGCAATGGAAGATAATTTAGAAGAAACATATTTGAATCGTGAGCTCACAAGTAAGATTTGGCAGCAAAGAATTTCATCCAAATACCAGGTTTTTGCTTGGAGATTGTTGCACGACCGGTTACCTACAAAAACTAATTTGGGTAAAAAGGGAATTCTCGATGAAAGTTATCCATCAACGTGTGTTTTGTGCAATGAGGAAGACGAAACCATAAATCATTTTTTTTCGTGCAAATTCTCTTGTAATCTTTGAATGATCTGTTTCAAGTGGCTTGGGGTATACATGATGATTCATAAAGAAATCAAACAGCAGCTTCAAATTCACCATAGGTCGGGTTAGAAAATTAAAAAAACAATGATCTAGAAAATATTGTGGCATGCGGTTACTTGGTACAATTTGGAAGGCAAGAAATGATATAATCTTCAAGAGTAAAGCTGAGTATAATGGTAATTAGTAGAAAAAACCAAACATATTGTAAGTCCAAGCGGCTACGATAATCTAGAGGGAGGGTGAATAGATTATCTCCATCTTTTCGATTTTGCCCTCTTTTTATAACCGAATGCTCAAAGACAATAATAAAGGTGCGGAATGTAAACAACACACGTCGATTTAAAGATGTTCAACCCACCTAGGGCCTAATCCTCTACCACCCCAGTATATCCGGGATGGATTTCAAAAAGAAAAAAAGATTTTATTAATTTACCACAAATTAATACAACACCAACTTACAACAACACCTTGAAGAGCACCACACTCTTCTTCAACACCACCTTTGAGATTACCACAATCTCACTTGAAGATTACCACAATCTCCAACGGCACCTTGTGAAGATTACCACAATCTTCAACCTTGAAGAATACCAAATTCTTCAACACCTCAACAAGAAGATTACCACAATCTTCTTACACCTAACACCTAGATCACCCAAGTGTGTTCTTACCACAAGAACACTCACAAGGATATCTTGTGTTGAATGATTACCTAAATTCAAGATTACAACTCGATAATTGATAATACAATAGAGTGCAAGTGTAATCAAGAAAAGCCTAGACCTCAAGGATGTGAAAGTGAATAGCTAGGCAAATTACAACAAGAAATAAGACAATGTAAGAACAAGTGTATTCTTGAGTGTATCTTGTTGTGTTGTGGTTTTCTCTCTTGTTGTGTTGCTTCAATTCTTCCTATATTTATAGAAGATGTCTTGTACATGATAGGCTCCTCTTAGAGACATGAATTTCGTAAAAAATTGCAAGACAATTGAAGAAAAGAGTCATTAGAAATCAATCCCACAATTTAGGGAAAAGTTGTCTGCTTTGCCACAACGGTTAGAATTTTGTTTTCAAACTTGTAGGCGACGTGTCACACAAATAGATGTTTGAAAATGAGAAAACACATTTACAGGCGACCGGTCGACGGGGTCCGGCGGCCGACCTATGTCCGGCCGGTCGTAACCAAAAAACGAGTCCGAAAGTTGCTTGAGAAAAATGCTCCCGTGATCTGGTCACCGCCGGTCGGCCGTCGGCCGATCGGTCGACCACACCGGTCTACCACCCGTTGACCGGTCAACCAACCTTTTTTCAAAAATAGCTTATTCATTGTTTTTCACAATTTTCAGTGCACAGGGATGCCCTATAGGGCGACCGATTGGCCTCAAAACAAAAGTATTATCCAATTTTATATCGAAAATAAACTTCAAGAAATACTCCAAAAATAGTAAAAATATTTTAGACCGATCGGGAGTATTAGGACAATATTTTAGAACCATTGTTTTGGTGTAAAAACACAATAACACAAAATCATCAAAAGTGTTGTCCAATTTATATCGAAAATAAACTTGTAGAAATACTCAGGAAAATATTAAAACTATTTTAAATTATTTAGGAGTATTTGGACAACCTTTAAAAACATTGTTTTGGTATAAAAACAAAATCATCAAAATCATGATAAAATCATTTATCAAACAATCTCCCCTTTTTGATGATTACAAACCAAAACAATTTTAACGAGGTCGATTTTGAAAACAAAACATTTTTACCGGTAAAAAGGAACTTTCCGTTGTGAGCGACAACATTCCACGCAATATAATCACAATGATGGGAGTAGAGATATTCAAACACATATAGCAAATGCTCCCCCTATCAACATGCACAACAAGAGTTATATAGGAGCAACTTAAACATAAGCTAAAATATTAGCTTTTCGATATTGAGCTTAAGTATCAAAAACTTAAAAGCTCCCCCTGTCAAATAAATATCATTAGAACCGTATATAAGTCCATACTACAACCAATGGACCATGATTCATACATAACCATAATGCACCAAGTGGACTAAATATGATCCATGACTTATGGCTTTATGAAGCCATAGCTTATAGCTTCTTTTTTAAGCTTATCTTAGCTTTTATGAGCTAATAACCTGTTTCTCCCCTTTGGAATCATCAAAAAGAATGTTAGCACGATAAATACATCATATATTCATATCAAAGTGCGCAACAAAACCGTATGTCGAGCTATTTGAGCATTGAAGCTTATAAACCAAATAGGAGGGAAAAGTCGAATCATACGACTTGTAGAGGTTTATGAAAACTCATTTGATAAGCAAAACATGATCTCTATAAATGTATAAGACTTTTGAAATCGAGAGAATCATGTAGGTGATGAATTTTTCATTGAAACGTTTTATCGAACACTTGGCGGGCGACAAAAAATTGAGAAAGATATATATAGCCCTTGTAAATGAAATCAAGCCAAGTTTTTCATCACCAAATGCAATTTAACAAATGTCAATCATCAACAATCAATAAGCTCATCACAAAAATATATGAATTGCATTAAGAAAAATACATATAAGCCACAAACTCAAGGGTTCAACCCAATTGAGCTAAAGAGAGTGAAATTCTTACCATTCGATCGGTAAAAACGAGCAATGATGATGATAGTCGAGCTAGATAATCCCCAAACTATGTAATACATCCAACCAAACACATTTGAAGTGAAATGTGTGTGCAAATGTCAAAGAGGACGAAATAGAGAAGAAAAAAGCCAAAATGCCAAATTCTGGAAATAGAAAGCAATATATCTCAAAACACAAAGCAGGGCGACCGATTGATCTTTGTGGTGACGGTCGGAGGCTAGGGCGACCGGTCGACCTCACCCTTCACCCCAACGCTTCTTTTCTCGTTTTGCGAAGTTTGATCCAAAAATCCGATTTTTCGCCCCTAAGTTTTAAAAGCGTGCAAAATGCAAACGAAGACCTTATTCAATATACATTATATTATAATTAAGCTCGAAATAAGGTAAAATACGGCGGTTAAAAAAAATTGCGAGTTATCCTTGAGACGGAATTATACACATCTCAAGTTTTTGTTAAAAATCACAATCCCTTAAAAAATATATCGAATCTCAATATGTTTAGTTCGATTATGACGAACCAAATTTTGAATACGAATAACCGTATAATAGATACCGAACTTGTTATCCCGAAAAAATAAGAACGTTCTAAAGCTTTGGATACAACAAGTCATAAGAAGAAGTGCCATTCAAATATTTGAAAATTTCTTTTAATGGCACTTTTAATGAGATTCGTTGGGATAATTTTTGAAGTCGAGCATATAGACATAAGGTATATGGAATGTCGAGTCTATAGGAATAATACAAGAAAACATACCTCGAATTTGTTTGTCAACCGACATGCCTTTCTCAACCTTTGTCAATCTCTTCATTGGTAGCCATAGAGGTTGAGATGATTCTTCCTTCTTCAATGCCTAACTCCTTCAAGAGTTCTTTTGAAATATAATCATCTTCTTGGCATTGAATAATTTGAAGTCCAAGCAATAAATTGAGCTCCCCCATCATGCTCATCTCGAGTTCACCTAGTATCAACTTAGAAAAATATCTTGCACAAATATTCATTAGTAGCACTAAACATATTCTCATAAATATGCACAAGTAAACAACCTTGCCCTTTTTCAAAACAAGAAGTGTACTATCAACTTTACCTTTTGAAAAAGACATTTTGCAAAAATAGCTAAGTCTATCAACCGTACAAGGCTTTTTATAAAAAATCAATTGGCCTAGAAAGATTTTAAACCCCGGTGGTTGCTTTACAAAGATTTCTTCTTGAATAAAACCATTGAGAAAAATTGGATTTAACATCCATTTGGTAAAGTTTGAAATTTTCTTAAAACAAGAATGGGCAAGTAAAATGCAAATAACTTCTAAAAGAGCTATGAGTGCAAATATTACATCAAAATCATTACCTTCTTCTAGAAAATACCTTCGAGCTACTAACCTTGCCTTAGTTCGACCAATGTTGCCTTGGTCATCGAGTTTGTTCCGGAGTGCCCATTTTGCATTTATAATCGTTTGTGATGAAAGACATGGCATCAACTTCCAAGTATCATTTCCTTTTTAGCTCCTCTTGCAATTCTAAAAACCAATCTTCATCTTGAAGCATCAATTGAGGAATTTGTCTTCTTCATCACTATTGGGCATCCAAATGATCTAAGGTGTTCATAATAGAACATTTACATCCAAGTATTTGGAGTATTTTCTTTTCTCATCTACACAACTTAACAAACTCATTAACGACATCGCTTATATAATCAAGAATAAAAATAGCCCAAGTGTAAAAACATGTCTCAATCATCAATAACAAAGTATCTTGCAAAAGAGCATAGTAGAAATAGACACTACATATATAGACCATGAAACAAGGAACACATACTATGCATTTAGAATATCATCAAGAGTCTAATAAATCATGCAAGTTCAAATAAGCTTAAGAAAGCTATAAAAGGTCTCTTTGAAATTTGAAAATCCTATAGCATACAATTGAGACCTCATTTACAAGAAGTATTTGAACAAAAGTTGACAAAGCAAATATGTGCAATCAAATATCGAATAGTGCCTTTCAAAAAATCTAAAAATCCTTTTAATGGCACTTGTATGAGATACTATAAAAAACAAGCACATAGGCATATGGCAATACATATATCGAGTCTATAAGAGTAAAAGTAACACA
Source organism: Rehmannia glutinosa (assembly GCA_016081115.2). Taxonomy (NCBI): domain Eukaryota; kingdom Viridiplantae; phylum Streptophyta; class Magnoliopsida; order Lamiales; family Orobanchaceae; genus Rehmannia; species Rehmannia glutinosa. The sequence continues at coordinate 224,974 of JABTTQ020003010.1, forward strand.
AGTAAACGTACCTCGATAATTTATGCCTTTCTTGACAAAGTGGCTATTTGTGAAAATATGTAAATCCTACACAATTCTTAAAACAAATCTAGCACAAATCATAATGATAGAAGTGTAGGCTAAGAGATATCACAAGTAAGCTCATGCCATAAAAATCCATAGGAGATGATAACACACTCTAGTCTACAAAAATGCACAAGAGTTTTAAAAACATCATATGAGGTCTTCTTTTTTAAAAACATTTTAAAAGCACAAATATATATTGAAGACCTTAATTAACAAAATAAATACTTGAAAACTCATTTGCAATATAGGCACAAATAAAAACATGCATACTAACTAGATAAAATGCATATTTTAAATGGGGAGATACGGTTTACCAATTACGCCATTTCCATGGGTTGTGCCGTTCCCATTGTTGATGATATCTTCCCCTTGAGAAGTCACTTTGTTGATGATGACTTCTTTGATTACTCCATTTCCAAAGTTTGTTGCCTTCCCATTGTTGATAGTCTCTTCTTCTTTGAAAATCATCTTGTTGATGATGTCTTTGCCATTTCCAAGGATTGTGTTCTTCCCATTTTTGATTATATCCTCTTCTTGGAAATTGGCTTTGTCGAAAATAGTTTCTCATTCTTTGATCAAATGAAACGGTCATTTGATGTCTTCTTGGTGGTATAAATTTTCTTCGATCATTATTTCAGGGTACCTAATATGACATTGTTTTGTGGAACCCTCATGTGTTTGGGTCCTTTAGGATTAGTCTTGAGACTTTTAGGTCTCCAATAATAATTAGAGCTATTTCTAGCCCGACAAGTATTTACCGTATGACCCTTTTTACCGCAATAGAAGCATGCAATAATTCTAGGAGCATAATGACCAACGTGCATAATGACTTGATCCTTTTTTATGCAATCAATGTTCTCAACAAGAGTACTTTTTTCTTTTTCAAGGTTTCTCACCTTATCAAGTGTGGTGGTGTGAGCACATGATAGTGATTCATAGGAAGTAAATAAACTATCCTTATCATTTTTCAAAATATTGAATTTCTTTTTCAAATTTTTGTATTTAACAAGTAAGCTTTGGAATTCATTTTGAAGTTCATCATAATCATTTTGCAAATCACTATAATCATTTTGAATGACAATATCATAGGAAGTAGAGGGTTTAAGACATACCTCGTTTTCTTCATTGATGCCCATAAAACAATATTCAACTTCTTCATAATTGGAAGTTGTAAGAGGCTTGTTCCTTAGATTTGAACTTGTATCCCTTTGAGAAGTAGATGCTTTTGTTTGACTCATTTCATTTGCAAATACTCCATAGATGGCTTCTAATTTTTGCCATACTTCATGTGCCGATTTTATTCCTACAATATGTTCATATTCCAAATTAGTAAATGAACAATACAAAATATTGAGAGCTTTACCGTTTAAGGAGATGATTTTCTTCTCTTCATCATTGAGCTTTTTGAAGCCTTTTGAGGTGTGTGGTGTATCTTTCATCGGAATGGATTCTCCGTTTATGACGGTGTTCCAAATGTCGAACCCGCAACCTTGTAAGTAGCATTTCATTCTTTCTTTCCAAAAAATAAAATTTTTGGAATCAAATAGTAATGGCTTGGTGGTGGAGGTGCCGGAAAGATGAGCTTCGTTCGTAGCCGACGATCGTTTCTCTTCACTCGCGATGTGAAACGAGCTTGCCAAAGAGTTTGGCTTTGATACCACTTGTAAGTCCAAGCGGCTACGATAATCTAGAGGGGGGGTGAATAGATTATCTCCATCTTTTCGATTTTGCCCTTTTTTTATAACCGAATGCTCAAAGACAATAATAAAGGTACGGAATGTAAACAACACACGTCGATTTAAAGAGGTTCAACCCACCTAGGGCCTAATCCTCTACCACCCCAGTATATCCGGGATGGATTTCAAAAAGAAAAAAAGATTTTATTAATTTACCACAAATTAATACAACACCAACTTACAACAACACCTTGAAGAGCACCACACTCTTCTTCAACACCACCTTTGAGATTACCACAATCTCACTTGAAGATTACCACAATCTCCAACGGCACCTTGTGAAGATTACCACAATCTTCAACCTTGAAGAATACCAAATTCTTCAACACCTCAACAAGAAGATTACCACAATCTTCTTACACCTAACACCTAGATCACCCAAGTGTGTTCTTACCACAAGAACACTCACAAGGATATCTTGTGTTGAATGATTACCTAAATTCAAGATTACAACTCGATAATTGATAATACAATAGAGTGCAAGTGTAATCAAGAAAAGCCTAGACCTCAAGGATGTGAAAGTGAATAGCTAGGCAAATTACAACAAGAAATAAGACAATGTAAGAACAAGTGTATTCTTGAGTGTATCTTGTTGTGTTGTGGTTTTCTCTCTTGTTGTGTTGCTTCAATTCTTCCTCTATTTATAGAAGATGTCTTGTACATGATAGGCTTCTCTTGGAGACATGAATTCTGTAAAAATTGCAAGACAATTGAAGAAAAGAGCTATTAGAAATCATCCCACAATTTAGGGAAAAGTCATGTCACGCACAACGGTTAGAATTTTTTGTCAAACTTGAGGCGGACGATCGCGCACAAATAGACGTTTGAAAATGAGAAAATATTTACAGGCGACGATCGGCGACGGAGTCCGATCGGTCGACTCTATGTCCAAAGGTCGAGCGAACCAAAAAACGAGTCGAGAAAGTTTTGTTGAGAAAAATGCTCCTAGTACCGGCCACCCACCGGTCACCCGGTCGACCGATCGACCGATCGACGATCGGCCTTGACCGGTCGACGACACACCGATCTACCACCATGTTGACCGGTCAACCAACCTTTTTCAAACCAAATAGCTTATTCACTGTTTTTTCACAATTTTGGTACGGGATGCCCTATAGGGCGACCGATTGGCCTCAAAACAAAAGTATTGTCCAATTTTATATTGAAAATAAACTTCAAGAAATACTCCAAAAAATAGTAAAAATATTTTAGACCGATCGGGAGTATTAGGATAATATTTTAGAACCATTGTTTTGGTGTAAAAACACATTAACACAAAATCATCAAAAGTGTTGTCCAATTTATATCGAAAATAAACTTGTAGAAATACTCCGGAAAATATTAAAACCATTTTAAATCATTTAGGAGTATTTGGACAACCTTTAAAAACATTGTTTTGGTATAAAAACAAAATCATGATAAAATCATTTATCAAACACATATAATCTGGTTTTGGCTAAAGGCGGATAACCTAAGGAAATTTTGTTATCTATTATCTAGAATTAGTTGGAATATTTATGGGAATGTTTAGTTTAAATTAGGAAAATTAGAATGTTTTTTTTTGCAAGAAAGGTTGTTTGTTTGAGATCGGAAACTCATGTTGTTTTCTAGCCCTACTTGTGCTATGATAAAACTTCTTTCTTTTCTGATAAAAAAATTATTATTAAAGACTACTAGTCATGATTTCACTTTTAAGCCCATACTCAGGGATCGCTTTTAGGCCATACCTCATGGACCCGTCCGAACAAGTTCATGTTCGACAATCATATTTCACTCTCTTTTCTATTTGATTAGATGAATAACACGTGTACAATGATGAGATCATATTGTACAAGTGACATTCATCCAATACTATGGAATAGGGAATACAATAAGAACACTGAATAGGAAAATCTCATTCTATAAACATGTATCTCTCGTATTGACCATGAATTCCTTGGGTTTATCTTTGCATAATATATTCTAGAAACCATGCAATATCACCACCATGATATCTTGATGCTTGAAAATGGTGTAACAAAGTGTTGCAATATTCCTTAATTCTAATATACTGATGTCATTATTAAGAAGGCCGACGTGTATAAATATTTCATTTAAACAAATATATAACTACAATAAAATATCATTAGCGTGTTTTTTGGCAAACTTAATATTTGATTGGGAATTGATTGTTAGTAGTCTTAGTGGTACGGAGATTGTATAAACTCAAGTCCGTGCCTGAGTTCGGTTCCCACTTCTCTCCTTCCCCTTCTAGGCCAGATTTGTATTAAAAGAATAAAAAAGTCAATACTCAATCGAGTTTAAGGCATTATATTGAAAATTTAACTTGTACATAACTGGATATTAATATAACAAATCATTAATTAGTAGTACAGTGGCAAACTGAATTTATTAGCATGTTCCATATTCCTAAAACTAAATTTAAAGATCAGTTATAGATATAATAGGAAGGAATGTAATATATATAAACAAGATTGTGCAGAATGCTATATAAATAATATGTATATATATCACATTCAAAAGTTGGTATCTTTCCTTAATGCTCAAAATTCAAAACCATTATTTTAGCAAAACTATGAAAAGAAGAATGAAAATTTGATAATGTCAACATTATGTCTTTGCCATTGATGTAATGCCAAAAATTCTTTAGGATGATCTTTGTAAACGATCATATAAATTGAGCAACTGCAGGTGGCATAAGTCTCTCTTAAACAAACAGCGTAAACTTCATGCAACTTTTAGAAAATTGATTGAAGCTCTAGAATTTATAGCTTAAACGCAGAAATAAAATCGGAGATATGAACGATCCACAAAATAGAACAAAAAATAAACATCATAATATCTTATAACAACTACTACCACTCATCGAAAATATAATTAATGACGAACCATCTAAACTGAACATCTATATGTTACTAAACAAATTAATCAAAAAAGCTTAACATAATTTAAACCGCCTTCTCAGTGTTGTGGTGGTGCCTTGATTATAGGTAATAACAAGATGGAATTCCCCTTGTCGGCGATAGCCCCAACCCTCAACAATATATATATCACCTTTTTGCAAATTAAAAACATTAATTATTTTAACCCAGTTGTGGTTAAGAACGACCATATCCATACTAGGCCATATTTTCAAGAACAATGTGTATTCTTGAAGGTTTTGGTCAATAGCAATAACCCTAAGATAACATTTACTGTCCACATTATGGATCTCTATCGTCAATGCATCCATAAGATTGTCACTTTCTGTGATGAAAACCCTACTTAAACCTTTGTTGACGTCTGAAGCCTCTAAATTCTTCTCAAATAAGAAAACAGCTGGTTCGGATCCTCCTTGTTGCTGGATTTCTTGCCGTATGATTGGATCAAGCACCATGGGTTGTTGTTGTACTTGTTGCTGGATTACAGCAACGGGCCATAGTTGCTGGATTACGGGAGGATTAAATCCTCCTTGCTGCTGGATTTCTTGCGGTATGATCGGATCAAGTACTGCGGGCTGTTGTTGTACTTGTTGCTAGATTACAACACTGGGTTGTTGCTGGATTATAGCCCGGTGCTTTTGAGTATCGTTGTACGAAATTTTTTCCTTTCCCTTCTTTTTCCTTCTCTTCTCCGGATCATCATCATCATCAATATTTTCACTTGTTGAAACACTAGTACTATTTATATTCTTCCCAAGCAACTTATTTTTTTTGGTGGGATTCTGGTAATCAGAAAGATTACTCTCATCAGATAATTCCACGTGATCAGAAACATCATTAACTATTTTTTCCTTCTTTCGATCATCATCATCAGCCGAAGCGCGTTCATGAAAGTCGTATGTGGCTCCACGTGATCCGAAACATCATTAACGATTTCTTTCTTCTTTCGGTCATCATCAACCGAGGAGTCGACGAAAGCCTTTGGTGAGGAGATTGTTGGTTTGAGTATCTCACGAAATAATATTTCTTTCGGACTATGATTGTTTATGAGAATTAATCTCTTCGGCTTTTGAGCATAGAAGAAATCAATTTCTTCAATAAATTTCAGAGTATTTGAATTTTTGTCGTCTTGTTCCTGATGATTTTCTTCCATCTTCTTCAACTGGCGGTTCTCTCTTTTTTCTTTTCTTTAGACTACTTTCCTTTTTCTTTTGTTTCTGCGACAATTGTTCTGTATATTAAGAGAGATTTTTGTGTATTAAACAAGGTTTTGCATGTATTTATATATAGCATTGAGGTTTGTTTCTCCTTTTCGAAATAGGAAAAAGCTAATTTTTTTAGTACGAAAAAAGCTGATTCAATGATTCCGGAATTAGAGTAGTATTGAAACTTTATTTTCTTCAGAATGGAGGTTTATAATTGGCAGTGTCCCAGTTTAATTAAAACATAAAATTAAGAACTTTGTTAAATTAAATTATTCCCAATCTATATATTTTGAGAAAAAAAGGCTGATTCAATAATACATGAATTAGAGTAGTATAATAGGAACTCTATTTCCTTTAGACTGAAACTTTATTATTGGTAGTCATGTCCCAGTTAATTAAAACAGAAAAGAACTTTGTTAAACTAAATTATTCCAAATTATATGATAAAATTTCTTTCCATATATATTTTGAGACTATTACTGGCACTATGCTATATAATCGCATGCTATGCATATTAATGAAGCCGTGTATTAAAATTCTGTGTAAGAAAATCATTGAATAAAAGTATGCAATTATGTGTTTTCTTTATGTTTTAGTTCTTGGTTAAAATCTGCCATTCAAAATGGATTATATTTGCTCCGGGTCGCAATTAGGAAAATGTAATTACTTTGTATTGGAATTTATTAAATTGAATTATATTGTTATTTATTATTTTTATCACCATAATAACATCATATTAAGTTAAATTAAAATTTTAAAACTTAATAATATGTTTATTATAATATTGAATGATATGATAAATTAGGACTTGTATGGTTTTCATTCTGGTGGGAATCTCACTTTCCATCCAATCGGGATAATTTTTCAACTTTTTAAGGAATGAGGGCAATGTGGAAAAGCTTGATAATTATATATATAATCCTTTGTTTAGAGTTCATGTTTGAGGTCCACGAGGGTCACGACAACCTGACCCATAAATAAATCCTTTATCCATTTGATAAGAAATACCAGCCCATCCCCTATTGTTATAGGGTCAACGACACATTTGTCTAACTTTCAGGAAAAAGGGATCCCTTTTTCACTCTCAAGCTTTTTTTGGGATTTTTTGGTTCCAACGTTTTTTTCTGGACATTTTACGCTTCCACCATTTTTTCCATATTTTGTTTACAATGTTATTTCAAGGTTGTTTCGAACATGTTTCAAACATTTTTATTTAATAAAATTTTAGTGAGAAAATAATTTCTGCCCCCATTATATAATTAATTTTATACTCGAAATCTTATAAAAAATAAAGAAATATAAATATATAAAACAACACATATTAAAACCAAACTAACTGAAAATAATATAGAAACAATACATGAATAAATACACAATTCAATTTTTTATCCAATGCATTAATGAAAACGTAAAAAGCATAGAAACAACCAAGACATACACATCAAGGAAGCAAATTGTATGGTGTTAGTATTATTAGTCACGATTATGGAACTATTTGACGACAAGTGATTTCATGTCGTTCTTTAGATGTATTAGTGACTTGTATTATTTTGGTTGTTACAAAAATTTCTTAACCAACAAGAAGTTTTTTTGTCACAAGTAGCCCCTCTTGTCGTACTGCTTTCATTACTCAATTAATTTTCATAAATATATATACTTCACTATGAACTTTTCTTATTGTTCTGCTACACTTAAAGGTTGAAGGAAGTTCAAAGAGACAACTTCAAAATTAAAGGAATCTCGCAAACAAATTCATCATTGTACTAAAAGAGAAGTCGTTGATTTTTTAGGTACTAATATATAATTGTATAGCTCTTTTATATTTATTTACAATAATTCAGGTTCTAGATATTACAACTTAAGGCTACACCTAACTACTCTCGGACTTCACTGACCTTGACTAGGGAGCCCCGAAAAATAGGTAAATCGCAGAATTTGTCTTCATAGTCCTTGGGTTCCCCAAGAAAGATCTCTCGGATCTTATGCCCCCGCTCCTCGAGCTCCAATAAGAAGGTATAAATCAGAGGATGTGCTTTAATAGTCCTCCTTGCTCCTCAGGTTCTCCAAAAAAAGTCATTAATTACCACACACAAGAGGACAAATTCCGAGCAAATATTTATTGATAGTTGTCATGATCAACATATTTGATCGGTTATTTTGTATCTTTAATTACCAGAAAATCAGTTATGACAGTTAAGTAGTTAGTCAGTTAAGTTTTACGTCTATAAATAGGCTTAATGTATCACATGTCAGATAATTAATTTTACATTCAGAATTTCTTCAATGCACAGATTCATTTCTATATCTTCTTCATTATGATTTAGATTCAGTTGAAGATTTTTAATTCCGCAAGCATATTTTCTTCTTATTCTTTCAATCTATCAGAAAATCTTGGTCTATCATTCACGAATTCTGCTCTCAGATAATCTTGATCTATTACTCAAGAATTTTGCTCTTTCAACATGACTTCAGAATCTAATTTCATTCCTCATGGAGTTCATCCTTCCAACCTTGTTGATGATTTCAATTCAACGTTATTTCTTCACCCCAACGATAATTTGGGGACAGTGATTGTCTACGAGCCATTCATGGGAGAAAATTATATTTCTTTGAGTCGGGCAGTGTCAGTGGCTTTGAATGTTAAGAACAAAACATGTTTCATTGATGGATCTCTCTGACCACATTCTCCGTCTTCCACTATTCTTTATAATTTTTGGCAAAGAGTGAATAACATGGATCCTCAAATCCATTTCAAAAAAAATTCGTCAGAGTTTACTGTATTTCACCACGACCAATGAGGTATGGGATGAATTGAAGATATGTAAAAAGTGATAGTCCTAAGGTGTTTCTTTTAGAAAAGTCTCCGAGTTCTATTGTCAAGGAAACGTCTATTCCTATATAATATAACCACTTTAAAGCCTTATGGGATGAATACATTAGTCATAAGCCTATTATCAAGTGCACTTGTGGCCAATGTACCTGCAACATTCCTGTGGCTCTTGCTGAGATTCAATAGAATGATTCAGTAATCAAATTCTTGGTTGGTCTCAATGAGTCTTATGGTCCTATAAGAAGTCAGTTGCTGTTGAGCTTTCCCTTATCCAATCTTGTGAATGTATATGCTCTTTTGTTGCAAGAAGAAACTCAACAAAAGGGCTCTTACTAATGTTTCAGTTCTGGTCACATTGGATTCTCCCATGGCAATGATTGCCAAACAGACCACTAATCCATGGCCTCAGATCATTAAAGATAAGAAGAGGGCAATGTGTTCTCACTGTGGTTATACTGGTCATACAATAGACAAATATTTTCAACTAGTTGGCTACCCTCCCAACTGGAAGGGTCCTAAAGGTCCAATGTATAATCCTATTTGTTAGAGAATAGAAGGTTCCATAAGTTAGTTATAACCGTTTTCTGTTATAACTAACTTTCAGTTGAGTTAGTTAGTTTAGTTTTCTGTTATTGGTTTGTTAGCTTTCAGTTTACAGCTTATAGCTTCTCTTGTATAAATAAGTCATGATTTCTCACGTACTATTCATTCAGTTCAATTCAATAAAATGAGCACACATCTTCTCTACATTATAGCTAAGATTTAACATGGTATCAGAGCGGTGAACGGACTTTCCACCGGAGCTTCCATGGCTACTACATCTGGTTCTTCCTTCTCCCCGGTGACATTTTCTCATCCGGTCACATCCAAACTCAGTCATGATAACTATCTCATTTGGAAGAAGCAAATTCTGGCAACAATTCGTGGTCATCGCCTTCAAGCTTTTCTCAGCAGTGATGTTGCACCTCGTTCAAAACTTATTATCTCCACCAATGGTAACTATGTCTGTAATCCTGCCTTTTTGGAATGGGAGCAGCAGGATCAGCTCATCCTTTCATGGATCTTAGCCTCAGTCCATGATGATATTCTCAGTCGTTTGGTGAATTGTGATACATCCGCTTCAGTATGGCACACCTTGGAAATTTATTTTGTTGCACAAATTCGAGCGAATGTCAATCAGTTCAAGCTCCAACTTCAAAATCTAAAGAAAGGTTCTCTCTCTATCAATGAATATCTTCTCAAACTGCGTCATTGTGTTGACATGTTGGCATTAGTTGGATATTCAATCTCTATAAAAGATCATGTTGATGCTATTTTGGAAGGTCTACCCTCAGATTATGAAACTTTTGTTCTTTCCATCTCTACTCGGAATGATACTTACTCTGTAGCAGAAATTGAATCACTCTTACTTGCACATGAAGCTAGAATTGATCGCACACATAAGTCTGTTGAATTAGCTATGGCTAACGTTGCTATTTCTAATTCAAATTCTGGATCTCAAATTCAATTCCATGGTGCTCATCCTGCTGGTCAGTTTTCTGGATCCTCTAGAGGCAGAGGTTTTGTGCATAGAGGACAATTTTGTGGATCTCGTGGTACCAACAGGTTTTCTAGAGGCAGAGGTTTCTCTTCCAATCGAATTATGTGTCAATTATGTGGAAGGAATAATCATATGGCTCTCCAATGTTACTATCGTTTTGATCAATCCTTTCAAGGTCCTGCTCAGTTCTCTCAAGGATCTCCTCGGCTAGATCTCCTTCACCTTTTCAGGGTAATCTAGCTCATGTACCAACCTCCGCTTCATCACTGCTCCTTTCAATTGGTCACCTGGTCCGAAGAATGGTACCCCGATTCTGGTGCTACAAACCATATTACGGTGACTCACACAACTTGATGCAGCAAAGAAATGCCTTACACAGTCCGAACAGGTTAAAATGGGCAATGGTAAGGGCTTACAAATTCAAACATATTGGTTCTTCTACTTTTCCATCTCCTTTTGCCCCTACTCGATCTCTAAATCTTACTCAAATGCTTCATGTTCCTCGGATCACAAAGAACCTTCTTAGTGTCTCCAGATTTTCCAAAGACAACAATGTCTACTTTCGGTTTCATTCGGACCATTGCCTTGTCAAAGACTCAATCACTCATGCAGTTCTATTAAGAGGACAACCGCACAATGGCCTCTATGTTTTTCCTCCCAGGCATCTTCATTTTTCTCATGTATCTAGTTCATCTTCTGTCATACACTGTTCATTTTCCATGTAATAAACCCGTTAGTCTTGCAACTTGTAATGTGGCATCTACCACTGTTTCATCTTTTGATTTGTGGCATAAGAGACTTGGTCATCCTCATAATAAAATTGTACAACTTGTATTGACTCGGTGTTCTCTACCATCTCTTAAGTCTTCTAATAATTCTCCTGTGAACCATGTTGTTTGGGCAAAGTACATAAATTTCCATTTCCATCATCAAACACTAAATATACAAAGCACCATTACGTTAATTCATTGATTTGTGGGGTCTGCTCCAATAATTTCTTCAAGTGGTTACAGATATTACATCCATTTTATAGATGCCTTTTCTAGACATACATGGATATATCTCCTCAAACATAAATCGAAGCTTTTACAAAGATTCCTCACCTTCAAAAACACTCAGTAACTTCAATTAGGAACCACAATTAAGGCCTCCCAAACCGACCTGGGGTGGGGAAATTAGACCATTCTTGAGTTTCTCACTTCTCAAAGCATCATTCATCAACATCCTTGTCCTTACACTCATGAGCAAAATGGATTAGCTGAAAAAGAAAACATCGTCATATAGTAGATACAGGTCTAACTCTTCTTGCTCAAGCCTCTTTACCATTAAAATATTGGGATGAGGCCTTTAGAACAGCTGTTTATCTTATCAATAGACTTCCTACACCTCTATTGCTCCACAAAAGTCCTCATGAAACTTTATTCCACAACAAACCTCAAGTACACTTCCCTCAAAACCTTTGGTTGTCTTTGCTACCCCAATCTTAGGCCGTATAATGATCACAAATTCTCCTACTGAGTAACTTCCCTTGCACATTTTTAGGCTACAACTTAATCCATAAAGGGTACAAATGCTTGGATTCTACTGGTAAAATCATTATTTCCAGAGATGTTATTTTCAATGAGTCTCAATTTCCTTTTGCTCAATCTTCTCCTGTACCTTCCACCCCCTCCTCCTCCTCTCCTTCCCTTTCTTTTCCTCTCAGTGTCATCCCTTCTTCTCACTCTGAAGAACCTGTTGAAGTTGTCACAAGCCCCTTACCTTTTGTTCGGGATAATGTTGTTCCACCGTGCGGGGAATTGTTGCCGACACTCCTCCATTTCATCCCACACATCATATGGTTACTAGAAGCAAAACGGTGTGTTCAAGCCTAAAGTATTTGCGGTGTCTCTCGAGCCAACAGATCCTCGGGTTGCTTTACAGGATGATAGGTGGAAACAAGCTATGATCGATGAATATTTGGCACTTATGAGAAACAACACACGGGAACTTGTCCTCTACCACATAATAAACACACAATTGGTGCAAATGGGTTTTTCGCATAAAAGAGAATCGATGGCACTATAAACAAGTATAAAGCAAGACTTGTTGCAAAAGGGTTTAGCCAAGTTCTTTGGTTTTGATTTTACTCACCTTGATCTGTAGTGAAGCCCACAACTATCGAGTTGTTATCTCTATAGCTATAAGCGTATTAGACAATGGTCTATTAGGCAATTGGATATTGCCAATGCCTTCCTCAATGGTGATCTCAAAGAAGAATTTTATATGCAACAACCAGTTGGATTTGAAGATGCTAACTATCCTCAACATGTGTGCAAGCTTGAAGTCTCTATGGGCTTAAACAAGCCCCTAGAGAATGGTTTAACAAGTTATATCAAGTGGTGTCTTCTTTTGGGCTTAAATCTACCGGATCGGATCATTCTTTATTTGTCGGAAGCGGGCATGTGCTATTCTTTATGTATTGGTGTATGTAGATGACATACTAGTCAGCGGGCAAATGATCCCACGAGAGGTTCAAGAATTTATTTCTAACCTTAGCAATGCCTTCTCTCTAAGGGATCTTGGTACTATTGATTATTTTCGGGTATTCAGGTCCAAGTTACTCCTCAAAGTGTTTGTGTCACAAACTAAGTATGTCAATGATCTCTTAAGCAAAGTTCGGATGCAAAATGCTAGAGCTATCACCACTTCTATGACATCCGGTGAGAAATTGTCTCGCTTATGGCATCGATTTGATGCATAATGTCCATTGTATAGGAGCATTGTAGGGGCTCTACAATATGTCACTATAACCAGGCCGAGATATCTTTTGTTGTGAACAAAGTGTGCCGAGTTCATGCAAAAGCCATTAATTTCTCATTGGAAAGTCACAAACAAATCCTTAGGTATCTTAGTGGCACTATAGACTATGGCCTTCATTTTACTCCGGATGCATCTCTACGATTCAATTTGGTGGGCTACTTGGATGCCGATTGGGCATCAAACTGTGATGATAGGCGTTCTACCACAGGATCTGTCTATTTTTGGGCTCTAATCTGGTTTCTTGGCGATCAAAAAAACAACACACTATCTCCGGTCATCTACAGAGGTGAATACATGATGTAGCTAGCTTGGTTTTGAAATCACTTGGCTTCGGGGTTACTTCGGGGGAGTTGTATGTTCAGTCTACAAAGGTTCCCATAGTTTGGTGTGACAATCGAGCTTTGTGCAATTAATTGCAAATCTGTTCTACATGCTAGAACAAAACACATTGAGTTGGATCTTTATTTTGTGCGTGAGAAAGTTTAGAAAAATCTTGTGGATATTAGACATGTGCCTGCTGTGGATCAAGTAGCAGATATCTTTACGAAGGCGAATTCAAGTGCTACCTTTGGGCTTATGCGAACCAAACTTAAGGTGTATGACACTACCTTAAGTTTGCAGGGGGCTGTTAGAGAATAGAAGGTTCCATAAGTTAGTTATAACCGTTTTCTGTTATAACTAACTTTCAGTTGAGTTAGTTAGTTTAGTTTTCTGTTATTGGTTTGTTAGCTTTCAGTTTACAACTTATAGCTTCTCTTGTATAAATAAGTCATGATTTCTCCTGTACTATTCATTCAGTTCAATTCAATAAAATGAGCACACATCTTCTCTACATTGTAGCTAAGATTTAACACTATTCAGTAACAACTAATGCAACCTTATCCTCTCCTTCTAAGCTTGATTCAGATGATTCTTACTTCTCTACTGAAATGGTTAACAAATTCCTGGTATTTGCAAACAATCAACATTCTGTCAAAGAGGTTATCCCTTTAAATCACTCTATTCCAGCTGTTTAATCTTCAAGACAAGAGCACTTCCAGGATGATTGGTTTTGCTAAAGAAAACAATGGTCTATATTATCTTACTCCTCACTCTGTCGCGTCCACCACTTCAATAAGTCAAGATATTGCTTTATGGCACTTAAGATTAGGACATTTATCAGCAAATCATTTGTCTGTTATACATCAGTTACATATTAGTTGCAAGAGTTTTGATTCATGTGATGTTCATTTTGCTAAGCAAAAGAAACTGTCCTTTACAAGTTGCAACATAAATTCTTTCAAGATTTTTTATCTTATTCATTGCGATATATAGGGGTCCATTTTCTACTATTTCTTATAATGGTTTTAAGTATTTTCTTACTATTGTTGATGATTACTCTAGATGCACTTGAATTTATATGATGCAACAAACGTATGATACAAAGCATAATTCAAAGGTGTCATACTAAAGCAGCAACACTCCGATAACACTAAAATTTAATTTTAATTCATTCATATACATAAAGTTTCATTTTTCATGAGACAACTGATACAATTCAAAAATTTAATGGATATAGGGGAATATATATGAAAAATCTCGCTTAACACTTAACCATATAAGCCCTAAGAGTGGATTTGCTTATGACAAAACTTTTGTAAGATTTTTGTTAGAAAATATTTGTTACCCCAACATATGATTGCTTATAAAATTTTCTAAAAACAAATTATTCATTCATATCATTTTCATGGCCACTAACATTAAATTTTTAGGGTGCTATTGGATATCCTTTTATTTGCGATTTTTTTTTTGCTAGAGAATAGTGATGAAAATTTTTTTGAAAGAAAAAGAATGAATTTTGATAGCGTGATTGGATATGAGATGAAAATGTAATAATGAAAGTTGATTTGATGTAGAAATAGTAAAATTATGATAGGATGATTGGTAGTTAGAAATATGTGAGTCAGTGAATAGTAAAATTTATGAAAAGATGGGTAATAATGATTGGTAATTTGATGGGTTTTTGAAAAAATGAGTAGAGGCGTGAGAAAAAGTGAAAGTGAGTGAAATAGTGTATTTTCTAAAAATTCTAGCCATTTTTGGTGTAAAAAAATTTCTCTAGCTTAAACGAAAAAAATAATTTTCATAAGCAATTGTTACCTTAGTCGCGATTGGATGTGGGAGAAAATTCATTTTTCGTTCACCGAGAATTTTTTTGACCAAAAACGTGTGAAAATTTTCAAAAAATACTATTCTCTCACTTTTACTTTTTCTCATTTTTTCTCTTACCAATCACATCTACACATCTTTTCACAAAAAAAAAAATAACATTTTCATAAAATTTTACTATTAGTACTAAAACTAAAATCATTTCAAGTTCCAATCATTATTTTATTACTTTTAAATCAAATCAACTTTCACTACTTTTTTATTTCCAATCTTTTTCAAAATTCATATTTTTCTTCCAAAATTTCTTTTACCACTATTCTCTAGCAAAATGAAAATTTTCAAAATGAAAGCATATCCAATCGCGCCCCTTAGTATCTAAAAGAAACATCATTTCAAGTTCAGATTATTATTGCACTTTGATCTCACAAACTTTACTATTTATTTAAACTTTTTCAAGGTCTATTCGTGTGTGTTCATCAAATGATGATGAACCCAGTCACTCAATTTTCACCGTTTTTCAATCAACAATCACATTCACAATTCTTGATTCACTAATAATTATTATATTAACTAGTCATCATAACAATTTTTATATAATTATAATATTTTTATTCCTCGATATTCACACTTATAATGTGATTGGCTACGAATGACCAATCCAATTTAAGTTAGTATCTATTTTATTATTGAGTTTCATCTTTATTATTAAGATAATGTTTGGTATCACAACAAAATAAACACAAAAAATTGTTTCTCACCTTTTGACTTAAAAAAAACACTTGTTAATATTTGCAGATGTCAATTTACGCTTCTAATTTTACTTCATTTAATCAAAATCTAAAAGCAGGGAGATGAGTGTTTTAGGCGCGATTGGATATGTTTTCATTTTGAAAATTTTCATTTTACTAGAGAATAGTGGTAAAAAATATTTTGGAAGAAAAAAGATGAATTTTGATACTGTGATTGGATGTGAGATGAAAAAGTAACGATGAAAGTTGATTTGACTTAAAAATAGTAAAATAATGATTGGATATGATTGATAGTTAGAAATATGTAAGTAAGTGAACAGTGAAATTTGTGGGAGAATGTGTAATAATTATTAGTTTTTTGTGAAAAAATGTGTAGATGTGATTGATATGAGAAAAAGTGAAAGTGAGAGAATAGTATATTTCTGAAATTTTTAATAAACAATCGCATGTTTGATAAAAAAATAATTCTCCAGCGAAACGAAAATGGAATTTCGTTCACATCCAATCGCGCCCTTAGATTTCTAATTTGCTTCTAATTTAACTTTTACAAACAAATAATATTTTGCAACTTTTCACCACCCACTCTCTACATTTGATTATATTTGTAAAACACTACAACTTCTGATTATATTTGTAAATACGTCAACTTCTAATTCTCAACTACTTTTACTTCTACCACAATAAATTTTTCTAAAACCGTGTTTTTTTTAAACACTCCCTAAGTCTAATGAACTAATGAGTTAGAGATTAATCTTATTGGGCTCACCCAAATAGTATAGACTTCTACAGCATGGTTTTTGAATTCAAATATCACTTAACACTTCTCTTTTACTACTTACAAATTTGGAAATTTAGATTTCATCAAGAGAATTTTTTTCGTTCGTATTACTTATACAATGTAGAAATACTAGGGTACATTTCTCTGCGTAGTTTCCTTTTTTTTTTTTTTTTAACTAAAGAAGAAATGAGTAGTGTTAGCTAACTCATAATAAACTCGACGCTCATAACAATATAATAGATCTTTTACTCCAAATTATGTATGACCTTGTATTCCAAGTATAGGTACGTCCGTTGATGACGTATGACAACATGTATCAATAATACTTAAAATACGAGATGAGACATAATTTGGAATGGAAGATCTTATGTGACTAAGAGTTGAGCCAAAAGAGAGGGGGACAAAAATTTAAAAACAAAAAACACAACCAAAACCAAAATTAAAGCTATCCACAACCGCCGTAGTGCAAATAATAATAAGCAAATGAAAGGATGAGTCGAGGAGAATGAAAATTTTCATCTTTTCCACCATATCATTCGATATGAAGTCAATCATATGAAGGAAATTTGATAAAACCAGTATATGGAAAGGATGAGTCACGAAATTGGAAAATCTTCACCATTTCCACCCATGTCGTTCGATAGGAACTCAATCATATGAGAGTAACTTGATAAAACCAAATACACGATGACACCGATTTAGCTGTTATACAAACCAGCTTAACACTATTTACCACCTTTCCTATGGATACTTTGCTACATGGCCTGCATCTGGCCTTCTGCTACAAGAAATCACGAGGCTTTGTACATCTACGAATACATAATGATACCACTGCTTCTGCTTCTGTGCACTCGGTTAATCAGTTTTTGTCATGTTGGACTGTACCGTAAATTTTGCTCATAAAAGTCAATCAGCTGCATAATTAATCGAAAACAATGGTAATGCATTAAGAGGGTATATATGCATTGGCAACTCAACGATTCAGAGAAGTAACAATGGTTAAAAAGGCTTAATTGCAATTTTAGTCTTGTAACTCTTAGGGGTTGACAATCTTAGTCCTATAATTTGTTGATGTGGCAGTTTGGTCGTTGACTATTTTATCCTTTAATCAAAATACAATTCCAATCCTATGATTTTTAACTGTCACAATTATTTTTGGTATTTTGGCTAAAAGACAAGGGTATTGTGGAAACGAATGAAATATTGAAACACACACGTGGGACCAAAATGGCACAAAATCAGAATTTGTAGGACCAAAATTACACAAATTAGAACTTATGGGTTCAAAATTGCACATAATCAAAATTTTGCGAGATCAAATTTGCTACCTAAAATATTTATGGCACCAAATTGCTTGCCCCCTATAATTACGGAACCGATTTTGCAATTAAGCTAGTTAAAAATTATGGAAAAAGAAAGAATGAAGAATGAAATACTTACCAAAAGTGGATTGTTAGCTTTCAAAAATTTGTTATCCACTGTAACTTTGGTTCCATCAGCCCTGCAGCCAGTATGAAACTCATGCCATTATAACAAACAGATGAATTGTGATGGATGCACTTATCGACGACCTAAAACATGGCAGAAATAAAAAAAATCCAAAAACAAAAGGACCAAAATTTGTGTTTCACTACCAGAACAAAGAATAAGAAGGAACTTGAGGTAAAACTGGGCAACTGCAGAACCAAAGATTCAATCATCATTCTCAATAGAAAACAGTTAGTATTGAAAAGTTCATAACACGTTTTTACCAAATAAACACCAATATAATCTTAAATTTCTTAAATGGAAAAGATAGGCCAACTCTCACCAAAGATCAAATTTGCATGAATTGAATATGTATGTCAATGTATGAGAACTTTGGTGCCTTGACCCTTTAATTCGTATTCTTTTCCAAGATTAATTTTACTTTCGATTATGTAACAGTTGATTGAATATCAAGATCTAGAGGTACTTCTAGAATGCAGAGAGGAGAACTTCAACGAGCCGTCTAGTTCAAAGAATTGTGAAGGCATCACTCAATATTTACTTAAGATTGTTTTTCATTTATTCCAAAAACTTAATGTTGATCATCAATTTTCATGTATAATTTCTTCCCCAACCTCCACTACTACAAATGTAAAAATTGCATACTCACAACATCCAAAGTAAAAGTCAGCACAAATAGATAAAGCCCTACATTTCGAATTAAAGTTTAGGCTGGAATAATGGTGATTCTTGGCCTTTCACTATTCTAGATATCATTGATGAAAATTTAGAAATCGGGTGTAACCAGGCAAGTACTAAACATGTGTATAGAGGCCCCCCCACTAAAGGCCATTCATGGAATCATTGGTATCTGGAGGATGAACTTAACACATAATAATCACTGACAATACAAGAGCAAAACGAAGACTGCACATACTAATGACTGATAATACAAGAGCAAAATGAAAACCGCATGTAAAGCTTCTGTTACCATACTCAGTCCAATACAAGAAAACTCCAAGTGGATGTAGAGATTCATTATTTCAAAATAACTGTCAGCATAATTTTCTACGCCCTTTTACATCATTGAAAAGATGATCTGTGTTATTTACATATTACCCTCAAAAGTAGAAGTAAACTTAGTGGAGCCACATTAATATTTTGAGAGGCTATTTGTTGAGGGAAATATATATTTTAGAAAGAAAAAAAGCCTTATTTTAGGACATCCGGAAAAGGAAATCGGAGCAATAAATTTGGACAAAATTGGACTCTATCAGATTAAGACAAGCTATGCTAACTCTTAAAGTTGGAGATTCATTCACAGAGTCGTTCAGCTAGCCGGACTTTATCTTTTCTCCGTATTTGGACAGACAACAATACACCCAAAAAGAGAAAAGAATCCAAACCTTCATAATGCGCAAAACTGAAATAGTCCAGGAATCAAAATGTTTTCATAGGCAAACCTAGAAAAAAGATCGCCATACCAACATACACTTGTCTAATTTAGGATGCCATCATATATGCATGCCTATTTTTTCTGCGTCTACTCATTATTCTCCATAACAATATTTCAAATCTTTCAAAAACAGTTTACGAAAGTTAGAAGATCACAAATCCAAGTTCCATCTTATCGCAATTTATGCCCAATATGGCAACTTTTTCTGTTACAACAGCATAAATTTTAAATTTTGGACTGGTGGTTTTAACACGTGTTAAAGGGAACTGGAAAATGGCTCTTGATGCAAAGAGAGACACGTAAGTATTGAGAATAACAAAATCCCAAACAACAAAATAAATATTGGATCAGAATATTAGTTGTCTGGAGCCATTTAATGAAAACCATTAACTGACAAGATCTTTTCTGAAAACAGCAATAATA
Source organism: Rehmannia glutinosa (assembly GCA_016081115.2). Classification (NCBI taxonomy): domain Eukaryota; kingdom Viridiplantae; phylum Streptophyta; class Magnoliopsida; order Lamiales; family Orobanchaceae; genus Rehmannia; species Rehmannia glutinosa. Next base: position 245,095 of record JABTTQ020003010.1, read on the forward strand.
TAAAAGATAAGGTGAAAAATTGTAGGTATGAAATAAACTATTACTCTACAGGACTACATGTGCAATAGAAAGATATTTTTTCTGATTTTTATAGCATCCCCAGAATAGAAGCTCTAACTCACATTAGAACCTCAGGTTCAGACAAAGTTCACATAAATGTTTGGAACAAGATGAAGTAAGGGCATTAGTATAGGATAACAAACCTCACAGCCTCAAAGGCGACTAAGACGTCTTGAACGTTGTTTGTTATGGAAGCCTTATAGCTTATAGGCTTGACAATTTGGATGATGGTGCACATGCTTTTGGAATCCTCATACTTATTCTTGCAGTTCACATTGCTCCCAAGAAAATCGGACATTGAACACTTACAGGTACAAGTGACGCACAAGCCGATACTCCATTTGCTGCATCATCCACAGAGCAGGACGCTGGATCTTTTTGAACCTCTTGACAGAACCAGATTTCCTCTTTTTAGCTCCAGTACAACGACCTAATTGGACTGGGTCCACTCCATCAGTCTTTCTTAATCCATTTGCTAAGGTATCTCCTGTTAGTTGGCCTTCTTGGGATGTTAAAGCAAGCCTTTCAGCATCTTCGGTGCTGATCACCATTGCCCCCTTCAATTCACAGAGCTTCAAATTCAACTCACTTTGCTCCTTTTCTTCTTCCCTCATTCTTGCAACGTTCTCATTTACTCTCCTGGAGGTTTCGGCATTGATTATGCCATTGACATTATCCTCCCCACTCTCATTTGTACAGCTCAAGTCATTTAGCCTTGGAAAGGATATGGGGCCCTCTGCAATCCTTATCACGTGTGAGGGCACGTTATAAGTGGCAGCTGCAGGAGATCGCTGCGGCTGGTGGTGTTGTTGTTTTTTCTTGGTTTGCACATGAGTTACACCAGTCTTGCGCTTTCTTTTGCGTGTCGACCTACTTTTCCCCCCTTTCAGACTTCAAATCCAACAAAACCAGAAGAATCCAAAAACCAAAAAGGAGAAACGGGAAAAACATGAGTTAGCACTCATAAATTACATAATTGCCGTCCTAATTATTTGAATCACAAACACAGTAGCACTAGAAAGGGCAAAACATACTGACAAATAGAAGCAGAAATAAAACCTTTCTTCAAATGCATCAATAATATCAGAACACTGCAACAGATTTTCCACAGGCTCCCAAGTATTTGCCGCCTCCGACCAGCCTCGCCTTTCCATACAAACCCGATACATTAATCAGCACAAAAATCATGTCCGCCTCATTCAAAGACAAATCAATTTCCCATCATTTTCTCTCCAACAAATTAACAAGCATTCATATGATATATTGTTCGAGTTCCAGATTACTCACCATTTGATGAGATACTGCACTTTACCCTTTCAATTTTGCCGCATTCCAAATAATCCCCCAAAACGACGAAATAGCCACAAATCAAGGGCAAGTGAGCTTTAGTAAAACCCTCAATATACAAATCTACTTTTACAATTTCTTTTGACGAAACAAAATAGAAAATAAAAAACAAAATAATCACCTTTCGGACGCGCTTTCTGCGTACGGCCTCAATCTCATAGTAGCCATCAGCAAGCTTCGTCCTCTCGCCCTCAGCCCCCTCCGCCTCTTCAATTTGTACGTTTTCCGGCTGCTCGTACTCTTTCTCACCTTCCGAATCCTCCTCTTCGCCTTCTTCCTCTTCGAAAGCCTCTTGTGCAGCTTCGTATCTCTCACTATCCTCTGAAGTTTTGGGCCTATCCTCAACCACAACATCGCCGCCGTGATCGACGGACGCCATGGCGGTGCTGGGGTCGGGAGGCGGAGGTGCGGATGGTTGTACGGGGTCAGAATTGGTATTTCTCTTTTTCCCTCCTTTCATTCTCTCTCTGTACAATGTGTTTTCTCTCTCTAGAGTCTATATTGGTAGGTGGTGGCTCATGCCTTTTCAATTTTATCAAGGTTGGACCTTTATTTGTTTTTCACTTCTCTTTTTTATGACTGGATAATTTTTTCTTATTATTATTTAAAGAGGGAATCCTGTATAAAATAAAGTTCTAATTTGTATTTTCCTATTATAATATATTATAATCTCCATGTAGTGTTGTTAAATTATCATTTGTCTTTTTTTTTTGACATCAATTCTCATTTGTCATTTATTTATAAATTACATATTTTTTTGCCTTGTTTAAGAACATATCTTTTTATGGAAACTTATAAGATGAAAACAAACAATCCCTTCATTATAGTGAGCTGCTTTAGGGTCTTCGGTGGCATCCTTTGAGGTCTCACCTCTAGGATTGCACTTTAAGAGCCAACAGTCTCAACGATCATGGTTTTCTTTCCATCCTTTGCCTTGGCTGCATCAGCAGCTTCATCGGCTGCAACGCAGCTGGGATTTTAACTGAGATAGTCTGAACTGTCTGAGCGTCGTCAACCCCACTCTATTGTTCGGTGATTTCCATATCTTCACCTCCAATCTTCAATTTTGTAAGGTCTCCCACAACCTTCTCCAACCCGATTGTGGTGTTTGCAGTTTCCCCCTCAGTTGGTGCACACGGTGCAAATTAAACGAGCAAATGAGGGGTCTTGGAAAATTGAGACTCATTTGTTTGTCCGATTGAGTATTGGTAGATAGGGCATGTGTCTCAACACCTTCTTGGGGTAGGGCTTGGCTGGCAAGGTGCCCTCTTCACTTCCTTCCTTAGCTTCATCGCCATCCTTCCCGGTTTCTTGTCCCTCAGAGTGCATAAGTGAGGTAGTGGCATCAATGGTCTTTACCATCTCCAAAATATCAGGGCTAAGAGAGATAAGTATAGATGATGACTCTCCTGGACCCTTCTGTAAAGTTTGTTTGTACAGCTCCTTGGACTCTTTGATTGCTTGCCTCAGCTCAGCCTTCTCAATTGCATCAGCAGGGTTAAGCTCTTCGACATTCTTTGCCATTCTTTGGTGGTGGTCAGAAGCATGTTACAGTGCTTGATAAAGGCACAAGTGTGAGGCCTTTTAAACTCTAAATGGCCTTGGCCTTTTCAATCGCCTTAAGCTTCTCGTCCTCCTTTCTATCAAAGAGGATATTGGTGCAACAATTTTCATCTAGTGCTGTGCGTACACCAATGTTCCCCAAAAACTCCAGGAGGTATTCTTCCTCCTCAATGAACTGAGGGCTTTGGAATTGGTACCTGGCTTCGCTCAGCTTCCAGGACCTCCAAATTCGTAGCCTCTCTTGAATGTGCAGGTATGCGGAGAGAGCATTATAAAATCATCATCCTCCGCATGGGATCAAGATGAGCCCTCTCTTTCTCGTAGTCCTTGCATGCATGCAGGGGATTAAAGAACTAACTCTTCATGACTTAGGTCAGCTGTGATTGCTTTAGTTTCTTCAGTTGTCTTCCTAACAGCTGACTCTTCCAAACTCTGCTTTGCGCCAACAGCAGTCTCTTCCTTCTTAGTGGTCTCCACACCACTCTTATCCTTCGATGTTTCTTTGCTCTTCCTCAAGCGGCAACATTCTCATTGGTATGCGGACTCGGTTGGCTTAGCGGTCGACTTCTTCACAGGTCTTCTTCTTGTCTTGACCAATGGAACCTCAACCTCTTCTGGTTCCTCTTCTATGGCAGCAAACTCTGCCACTTCCTTCTTCTTGTAGGTTGGCTGGCTTCGGGGCACAACTGGAGAGCACTTTTCTTGATGATTTGGAGAAGGAGTTGGGGATTCCTTCTCAGCTGTGGGGGCAAGGGTAGGGTCTTTTTCGACTACGGGTAGTCTTGACTTGGCTCGCAGGGCGAAGCCTTCTTTTTCTGGACGGGAATTTGAGGAGAAGAGGCCTTTCTTTATCGCTTGCACTTGTGTCCCCGGGGATAGAGTCAGCTGATTCCCCGTCGCTCGTATCCGTCTTCCTTGCATGAGCTTGGCGTTGAGCAGCTGACATATTTGCCCTGAACATCTTCTTGTTGACATGGAAGGGTTTCCCATTCCTGAGAGGAACACCCTTCACCTCCAGTAGATGACCTAACACCAGGCCATATTCGAGTGAGCTTTCAAACACTCCAGTTTCAATGATGGTTTTGTTCATCACATTTTGGCACAACTTGCCAAAAACAAACTCAGCCAGTTCACTTTCTTCTCCTCCATTATCGCAACCATTATGGTCAGCTTAGTCTTTGACAGCTGATTAAAGCTTCCAAACTTCATGTCTATACATTTGGCCACCACATCCATTAGCTTGTAGTAGTCCTCTTTTATCAGTGATTTCTTGTTTGTAAAGCGGGCGCAGACGACCTCGGCTTGACTATCTCTTTCCATACAACGATCGAGGTTGATGTCTTTCTTTATTATCTCCTTGGACAAAAAGGCGGGCAGATAATAGCTAGCAGCTAAGTCCGCAGTAGTCATCTTAATTTCTTTGTTGTGGACCGATGAGTGAATCTCATCATCATGAACCTGAGCATTCACATAGAACATCACAACTCTTCCAAGTAAGTATCGAGAACTCCATCGTCAGGAGCGCTTGAGACAGATTTCTCAAGATTCTCGGCTATCTTCTTTGCGTACGTGTCCACTCCTTGCTTAACCAAGCCCTCAAAATCCATGGTAGCTCCGGTGTGGATTTTCTTAGCCATCTTCACGTAGTCATATGAAGGTGCCATTTTTGAGTTTGAAGTGAGATTTCAAATCGGATGAAGAAACTAGGGTTTTTTTTAAATTTGCGAGAGATAAATTTGCCTTAGTTTGCTTTGAGTGTAAGAGTGTTGTGGCAAAGAGAGAAAACAATTTCTCTATATATGGGATGTGAGGAGGCGATTTTGGAATTCAAAAAGGTTGAATTTGATCAACGATTGAGATCGTGTCTTGCAAACCGCATTAATTTCCCGCATTAAATGCAACGACATTTATATCCAATCATGGGTAAGCGGGCATAGGCTTTTCTTGACACCATAATTACTACGACGTCAAGTCTAAAAACAATTTTGCTCGTAGAAAACGACTGCGTTTTGTCACTTAGCTCATAAATAACTCAACTATCTTTATAAGTGACTTGACTCTGCTTCTCTATTGACTTAATAGGCACTCATCCACTAACTTGATATATTTCACTTTCTTTGAAAGATGAAACTTTCTTGCCGATTTTATTTCTCTCTTCTTTGACTCTGTGATTGAGTCTTCTGAGCCTCATAACCCATCTCAATCAATCCAAGTTCAGTTTTAAGTTCTTCAAACCTTGATTCACATAATGGCTTAGTGAATATATCAGCTAACTGCTTATCAGTTGATATGTATTCCAATGTGATATCTTTCTTTTCAACACGGTCTCTTAAAAAATGATATCTGACATCAATGTGCTTGGTTCTTGAGTGCAATACTGGATTTTGAGTAATTACAATAGAATTTGTGTTACCACTGTAGGTCCCAAGGGGTGTGAGTAAGGTTTAGAAGGGGGGGTTGAATAAACCTTACCAACTTTTCTATTTTAGCCCTTTTAAAATATTACAGAGTTAATTACACAGCTAAGTCCTTGAGGGACAACTAAGTTAGTTAATCAACATGAGTTAGCCACTCAGCGGACTCGATAGATTTATTGATAGAATAACTTCGGATGTTTAGACTATACCTTAACTTAGGGTTTGTGATGAGTTTTTATTGGAAGACTTAACACCCTTGAATTTCATTTAACTTTGTTTTAAATATTTGGTTTTAGCACTTTGTTATTTATCAGTTGGATAGCAAATTATCAGCAGATATAAAGTATGTGTGCATGAATGTAAATATGCTGAAATGTAAATGACACAAGTAAGTTTTATAGAGGTTCGAAGATGGGGTAATTCTTCTACTCATCTCTTCTCCAACTCCTGGAGGAATCCACTAAGTAATGATCAGTACAAAGTGGTTATCGGTCAGAGACAAGTCTTGATCACGGTGACTTGCTCCTTGGACTCGATCTGGAGATGCCTTGGTACACGGTGGCTTCTCGTCCGGCTCGGCTTCTTCACAGGCGTTTTGCCTTGCTACTTGACTCACTTTCTCAAGCTTCTTGGATTTGATCACGAAGCCCTCTAATAACTTGAGATTGGTTCGACCTTGAACCTTCCTACAATCCTTCTTGGAAAGTTGACCCCTTTTGATTCTTCAAAAGTTTCCTCTTCAATGAGTTTGAAGTTGTCTTTCCTTCACGGCTTAGTGTTGGATCGATTTCCTTCGAGATTCGAGGCTTGAGGATTTATGCTTGAATAACTTGAGAATATTTTGCGGATTCTGATAATGTTGCTTGTTATCTCGGTGTGCAAGGTAACCTTTTCTCAAAGTGATTCCTCGGCCTTTTATAGTGAACTTTCAAAAATGCGCCCGTTGAAGAGATAGGTGATTTTCAAAAGTCACTTGTGTTCGTTGGCTTGTCTTTTCTTGGTCTTCAGTCTTGAGATGTAGACCTTTCCTTGTATTAAATGAATGTCTAGCTTTTCAGGTTCTGACACAAGGTGCAGTGCTTCCCATTGGTTTATTCCTTTTGCACGCTTCTGGTAATGTGCACTTTAAGACATGACATCATGGAAGTATTACTTATTTAAGTAATGTTCTTGACTTTTGTGCAACGGATTCTTCTCAATTAACTCCTCTTTGCAGCTGCCTTTTTCCCAGGTGACTTGAGTCTGCTCCAATGATTGAGAGACTCATCTGTCACTTCAACTTGTGACTTGGCTTCTTTGGTTGACTTAACTGACTCTCCACACAACTATCCCTCAGCTGTTACGTCTTCAGTCAAGTCCTTGATCTTCTTTCTTGGCCATACTCATTGTTCTCGTGAGTCTTCACTCGATCTTGATTGACTTCTTGTATTCTAGGCATAGGTGACTTGACTCGGCTTATTATTTCTATCTATTACAACAAATTACAAGGAAAATGGGGTGCCAACTTTCTAGTCTAAGTTTTACATGGCATTCATCAAAATCTAAACAATAAATTTCCTAACAACCACACATAATTGGAATTTCTTTTTCTTCTATATCATAGTCTCTCAGCTGTTGCATCATCCATAAGTCTTGGGCACAACAGCTGCCTATGTACTCTGCTTCAACTGTGGATGTAGCTATTGAATTTTGTCTTGCTGAACCAAGAAACTAACCTATTTCCAAGCATTTGGCAAGTACCTGATGTACTTTTCCTTGTCCACTCTACATTCAACATAGTCTGAGTCTGAGTAGCCAACTAGCTTGAATCCTCCATCCTTTGGATACCATAAGCCAACTTCTTGCCATACCTTCAAATACCTTAGGACTCTTTTGGCTGCAGTCATGTGACTTTCCTTTAGAGTAGATTGAAATATGGCGCATACACCTACAACAAATGTGATGTCTGACCTACTTGCTGTTAAATAGAGTAATGATCCAATAAGAGCTCTATATCTTGTTTGATCAACAACTTTGCCTTGATGTCCATCTTGACTGAAGTATTCATGGGAATCTTCGAGATGACTTGCTTCCATACCAAATTTCTTCATCAAATATATGGTATATTTAGTTTGACTTATGAAAGTTTCATCCTTCATTTGCTTGACTTGAAGACCTAGGAAGAAAGTCAGCTCTCCCATCATGCTCATCTCAAATTTTCCTTGCATGAGATTTGAGAATTTATCACACAACTCTTTGTTTGTGGATCCAAAAATGATGTCATCCACATATATTTAAACAAGCAGTATACTCTTCCCATCTTGAATTCTGAAGAGTGTCCAATCAACCTCGCCTTTGGTGAATCCATTGTCAATACGAAACTGGGACAATGTATTATACCAGACTCTTGGTGCTTGTTTCAAACCATATAATGCCTTCTTGAGCTTGCAGACTTTATCTCCAATAGTTTCTGCTTAAATCCTGGAGGTTGCTCCACATAGACTTCTTGTTCCAAAGGTCCATTAAAAAATGCACTCTTCACATCCATTTGATAGACAGTGAAGTTCTTGAGTGTAGCATAAGCAAGAAACATACTAATTGCTTCCAATCTTTCAACAGGTGCAAATGTTTCATCAAAATTTATGCCCACCTCTTGCAATACCCTTTGGCTACCAATATTGCTTTATTTCTTACAACATATCCTTCTTCATTCATATTATTTCTAAATACCCACTTAGTACCAGTAACATTTTGGTGGGTAGGCCTTTGAACCAATTCCCAAACCTTATTTCTTTCAAACTGATTCAGATCTTCCTGCATAGCTAGAATTCAATGTGTGTCATTGAATGCTTGTGACACATCTTTAGGCTCAATCTGGGAAATGAAACAAGTGAACATAACTTCATGTTGAGTTCTGGATCTGGTTCTTACTCCTTCTCTAACTTGTCCAATGATAAGCTTTGGAGGATGGTCTCTCAACCATCTCACATCTGGTTGGAGTAAGTTTGTTGGATTTAGTTGTCTTGCAGCTAAGTTGTCTTGAACAACTTTCTCATCCTCATTCAACTGCAGACTTTCCAGCTGTCTCTGAGGTTCAACTATCTCATCCTCATCAGGGTTGAGTCTTCTAATATCTTTCTCAACATAGGGACTTTTCTGAACAGTTGGCTGATTCATATTGTCAGCTAACTCATCTATGTCTTCTCCATTAACATTAGGTTCATCAAAACCCACATGGATAGACTCTTCCGTGACCATAGTCCTCTTGTTTAGTACTCTAAAGGCTTTACTCTCGGTGAGTATCCCAAAAAGATGCCTTCATCAACTTTAGCATCAAAAGCTTTCAACTTGTCCTTGCCATTGTTATGAATGAAGCACTTACATCCAAAGATATGAAAATATCCAGCATTTAACTTCCTCCTGTCCAAATTTCATAAGGAGTTTTAGACAGCTGCCTATTGATCATACACCTATTCTGAGTGTAGCAAGCAGTATTAATGACTTCAACCCAAAATCTCTTGGCAATCCATCTTGACTAACATGGTCCTTGACTTCCTTGAGATTTGTTCCATCTTTCGACCACTCTACTCTATTGTGGAGTTCTTGCAGCTGATAACCCATGAGCGATACCATTTTCTGTGCAATACTGAGTTATAATCCTATTGACAAACGGAGTTCCTTTATCAAATCTTATCTTTATAATAGTTTGACTCTTCTCATTTTGAACTCTTCTCATTAGCTAAGGGAGCTTCTGCAAGGTTTCATTCTTTTTACACATAAAGATAGTCCATGTGTATCTTGAATAATCATCTAGCACCACTAAGGTGTATTTCTTTCCACTAATGTTGGCTGGTTCAATAGGACCAAACAAATCCATATGCATTAAGTGTAATATCCTGGTTGAAGAAGGACTTGACTTGTCTTTGAGAGAATACTTTATTTGCTTTCCCATATGGCATGCATCACAAATATTTTCCTTCTTGTACACTGAGTCAGGCAATCCTTCCACAAGATTACTACTTTCCAGCTTGTTGATTGTCTTGAAAATCAGGTTACTCAGCTTCTTATGCCACAACCAACTTGATTCGGTTGTACTTTTTGCTAGCAAACATGTTCTTGGGGTAGCAGTTGACCAATCCACTACGTACATGTTTTTCTGCCTTGATCCTTGTAGCACAATTTCATTTGATTTAACATCCTTGATTTAGCAAACACCCATGTTGAATCCTACATTATAGCCCTTGTCACAAGGTTGGATGATGCTCAGCAGATTGAAGTTGAGCCCTTCAACATAGGCTATATCCGTGATCTCTAGTCCATTCTTCTTTATGGATCATGTGCCTTTGATCTCTTCTAGAGCTTCATTTCCTCCAAATATGACTTTAGCACCTTTTATTTCCTTGAACATTGAAAGATTCTTCTTGTTCCTGTCATATGTCCGGAACAACCACTATCCATGAACTAGTTTCCTTGGCACTCATTTTGTTGCTTGAACTACAATCAAGAAAATTAGTTTTTAGGTACCCATACTTGCCAGGTCCTTAGGGATTAGCACTATAAGGTGATCCAACCAATCTATAGCCAAATAGTTTAACTCTGAGAGGTTGCCACCTATCAGTCCCATAATTATAATGAACATTTGCAAATTTCTTAGGGGCTTTTGGCTTATATAACTGTTTCTTTTGTATGTATGCCTATGAGTGAGCTTGTGCATTTGCTTTCTTGGGATAGTAACAAAATTTTTGTGCATATTGGGCTTTGTGCTTGGGTGCATTGTGTGTTGATTATAGCTTCTTTGCCTTGAGAATGATCTATTTTGAGTCTGAGGTGTTTGACACTTTGGCTTATATCCCTTTGGACTTGGCTGATGTCTCATTTGGTTGTTCAATCGGCTTACTTTGGGATAATTTCTACTATTCCCATCATATGATTTTCTTTGTTGAAACCTCTGGGGATTTTGGTAGCTCTGTTTGGATTTTAAAGTATTTTTGTTTGGAGTCTTTGATGGACTCTTCGAATTTTCTTTCAATTTGTCCTCTCAAAGCATACCCATTGTCTTTTTGCCTTTACCTTTGTATCCAAGGCTAGCATGGTTGTGATTGTGTTTGTGAGTGGGTGTACGTGCAACATATGGTGCTTTGAATTTTTGGACTGCCTCATTACTTGAGGATCCGTTTTCCAATACCACTATTGGAGCTTGGGCATGCACGAAGGAATTAAATCCAATGCATGTCTTATCTCCACTTTTCTTTTGAATCATTATAAGTTCATCCAATGATTTAGATGCCTTTGTGAATGATGCAATCACATTTTTTAAATCTTTTTCCCTTTTTCCAGTTGTAACTAAGTCTGCTTGAATCTTAGCTATCTTAGCCTTCAGCTCTGTATTCTCAGCAGCTATGTGACTTAGAGTACTCAACTCCTTAGTCAACTATGAGTTTTGGTTTTGGAGCTGGATTTTTTCCTCATATAAAAGTGTGTGTGAGGTTTTTACATGCTCAAAATCTTTCATCATTTTGCCTAATGAATCATAAAGATGAGTGGGTGAAGAAGTGTTTGTGTCACTATCACTATCATCAGAATTAGAATGAGATGAGGTAGAGTGTAGCTCATCTTCTTGTTCTTTGGCCATGACATATATCAAAGACTCTTCTTTTGTGTCACTAGACTAGTCAGCCTCACTGTTATTTGACTTTGCTGGTTCATTACACTTGGTTGTGTCGGTGATCTCTGCGCCAACATGACTTTCTTCTTTTCTTGTATTCTCTCTCACAAGACTTTTCTTTCCTCTTCATTTCTATACTTGTTGACTGGTGGATAGGGACAGTCAATAGCAAAATGTCCTGGTTGTCTGGAATTCCAACACAGGTTTTCAGCTCTCTGGAAGTCTACTCTTTCAACTCTTTGATTATCAGCTTTCTGATACTCAGTCCTTTGAGGATCATCTCTCTTTGGTGGTTTGTCCTCCCTTACTTTGGAAGGTGCTGAATGTCTCCTGGATGATTCATCCTTGTTTCTCTTGTAGTTCTTATTGAAGAACTTGTTGAATCTCTTAACCATAAAGGCAATCTCCTCCTGGTCAATGGCTTCTTTGGATTCAGCTCTCTTTGTTCACCAGCCATGAGTGCATCTATCTTCTCTTCTTGCTCTTTTTTTCTGAGCTCAAATTCATAGGCTTCAAGGTCTGAGAACAACTCATGGTTGGATGTTCTTGTAAGGTCCATTGAATGTCTCAAAGCCATCACCATCATTTCCCACTCAGCTGGGAGAGACCTTAGAATCTTCATACATAATTTCCTTTTGTGTATTTTCCTAGAGCTGAGAGCTCATTGGTTATCTCTGTGAATCTGGCATCCAGCCGATCTAGACTCTCACCTGCAAACATTTTGAAATTCTCAAATATTTGAACAACAACTGTTACTTATTTTCTTTAATTTGATTAGACCATTCAAAAATTAAAGTTAGTTTTCCCATATTTCATTGGCAATTTTGCAAGATTTAACTTTGTTAAACATGGCCTTATCAAGATTTTTGTACAAAATGTCCTTGGCAACATTGTCCAAGTTATATCTCTTTCTATCCTCATTGGTCCACTCGCAACGTGGCTTTTCCACCATAGCTGGTCTAGGTTCTGCAAGTGCATCATCTTCTCCTTCAACATGAGCAGCCCTTCTTACAGCTGTATCGACTTTTAGTATTTGTAGTGGCCTATCCTTAATGACGAACCACATCTCATCGTGTAAGGCTGAAAGATGAGCATGCATACGTATTTTCCAATTACCAAGTTCTTCAACAATAAACATTGAAATGCGAGTTAGATTTGCTTCTATGATAATAACTTTGTCTTAAGATAAAAGCTTTAAAAACTGCAAGTGTTGTTCTTTTAAAAATGAATGAGATCTAGTTCAGTAACCAGTGGGGAAGACTCAATGAACCAATCACTCTGATACCACTTGTAGGTCCCAATGGGCGATAAGTAAAGTCTAGAAGGGAGGGGGATTGAATAGACTTTACCAACTTTTCGTTTTTAGTCCTTTTAGAAATTGAGTTGACTCAAATCATCTAAGTCTTTGGTGGACAATTAGGTTTACTTGCATAGCGAGTTAGCCACTCAAGACTCGGCGAGTTTTTGTTATATAACTCAGTTGATTCAACTAACACTTAAAATTTTAGTTGACTTAGTTTTTACAGCGGAAGACTTTCACCTTTTGTTTTGAATACGTTTTTCAACACTTGTTTAAGCTAGGTTATTATCAGTTGACTTAGTAAATTAACAATCAAAAAAATATAAAGATAAGCAAGAATGTAAATATGCTGAAAGTAAAAAGACACAAGCAATTTATAGTGGTTCAAGGATGTGGTAATTCCTCTAATCCACTCTTCTCCAACCCCTGGAGGAATCCACTAATGTAACTTGACTTGTTTACAAAATGGTTACAGTCCGAGTCAGGTTTGATCACACAGCTAGCTGCTCCTGGGACTCAGCTTCTTCACAAGACAGCTGCCCTGCTACTTCTGCTCCTTCGAACCTTTGGATTTGATCACTTAGCCCTCCAACAACTTCAAAGCTCTGGTTCGATCTGGAACCTTACTGCACCTCCTTGAACCTTGGAGAGTAGACCTCTTGTTCTTGAAATAAGATTTTTCCTCTTCCACAAATGAAGTCGTCTTTCCTTCATTGAGAGTGTTGGATTGATTTCCTTTGAGTTCCAGGCTTGAGGATATTATTTGAATACTTGAGAGATATTGATTTGCTCTGTAGGTTATTGCTTGCTTGCTTGCATTCATATTCGTAACCTTCTCTCTGTGTATTTCTCAGCCTTTTATAGTCGTGGTTCGAAAATGTGTCCATTGAAGAGTTAAATGCATTTTCAAATTCCACTTCATAGGTTGTTGGCTTGTCTTATCTTGCAGCATTGATGTAGACAATACCTTGAATTGAATGCCATGTAGCCTTTCCTTAATCTCTGCAGGTTTTTAGGTACATCTCATTGGTTCCTTGCTTTTTGCACTCTTTCAACAAAACAACTTTAACATGGGCAGTCTGACACATGCCTATTTCCAGCAAAACCTTGACTTTGCTTGACAACAGATCTCTTTCAGCTTTCTTTGGTCCTTTCAGCTGCATACCCCTTTGATAGTCAATTCCAATGATTTTGGAATGACTTAGCTGTCAGTCAGCTGACTGAGACAACTTTTCTGTCAATTGACTGAGACTTCACTTCACTTCACTTAACTCAGCTGCCACACAACTAGGTCTTCTCTTCGATCTTCAGTCGAGTCCTGCAATCTTCAACTTGGCTGCTTCCACTCCGCCTACAAAGTCCTATCTATTACAAGTTGATTTCTGATTGAATTGGGGTGCCAACTTCCTAATCTATGTTTTACATGGTATTATCCAAATCTATTACATAAATTTCCCAACAGTATGAATCAAGGTAGGCAGCAACGAGCCAGGATCCCACTCCCCAAGAACCAAAAAGGAGTTGCAACCCTTGATCGGACAGATCCATTTCTCTGGCAGTGTAGGGGTTGTGTTTGTTCGCGAGAATGGATTCCTCGTCAAGTTAGTTTGGGGCCTTCCTCACAAGTATGCTCCTGGTCTTTCTTTCCAGGGAAACTTTAGCTTCAACTTGTTCTGGCTCTACAATAGTGAAAGTTGTCTCTCCAGTCTTCTGCTTCTTTACAGTTGGCTTGCGGGGAACAACTGTTCTCTTCATTATAACCACAAGGAGGGAGCTGGAATAGGATTAGGTGAGGGGGCTTTAGCAGAAACAGCTGTGTCCTTAGGGACATGCTCAGCTGATTCCCTCTCAGAGGTAGCAAAATTCTTGGCATGAGCCTGCTTCTGGACGCTAGAGAGGTTGGCCTTAAACATTTTCTTGTTTGCATGGAAGGTTTTCCCACTGCGCAGGGGGACACCCTTCTTCTTTATCATATGACCTAAGATCAGGTCATATCCCAGCAAACTTGCAAACTTCCCATCATCTGTCACTTTCATGTTGAGCACGTTCTGGCACAACTTACTAAAAATGAACTCAGCTATGTTTACCTCATTTTCTTCCATAATGGCCGCCATTACAATCAGCTTAGTCTGAGAGAGCTGATTGAATGAGCAGAACTTCATATAAATGCACTTTGCTACCACATCCATGAGCTTGTGGTAGTCCTCCTTGATCAGCTTCTTCACAGCTGGTAATTTGATTTTCCAGCAGCCTCAGGCTTGGCTATCTCCTTCCAAGTTGCAGTTAGGTTCACGTCCTTACCAGTCAACTCTTTCAGACCACTGGTACAGCTAAGTCAGTTGCAACCAACTTGAATTCTTTTCCATTCACAGATGAACGAATTTCATCATCGTGAATCGCATCATTCACATAGTACATAGCCACTTCCTCAGGGTACGTATGTGACATCTCCATAGTTAGAAACTTCTTGAGACCAGCCTTCTCAAGTTTTTGTGCAATCTTCTTAGCCAAATCCTTGTCAACGCCCTATTTAAGATGGCCTTCAAAATTATTAGTTGCTCCAGTATGAATCTTCTGAGCGAGTTTGACGTAGGTGTATGTTGGTGCCATTTTGAACTTGAATACGAGAGATGAAAACTAGGGTTTGAAACTTCTTTGTAGAGAGAAAGTTTGGATTCCTTTGTGAGCAAGAGAGTGAATGTGAGGAGAAAGAAAATAAAAATTCTCCTTATATGGGACTTGAAAGGACGGTTTTTGAATTTGAAAAGTTTAAAAATTGATCAACGGTTGATATTAAGAGATCAAAACCGCATTAATATCCATGCATTAAATGCAACAACATTTATATCCAATCATGGATAAATCGTTGGCAATATTGTCTCTCCTCATTAAATATCCTTGGCAACATTGTCCAAGTTGTATCTCTTTTGATCTTTATTTGTCCATTCGCATCAAGGCTTTTCAACCATTGCTAGTCTTGATGCAAAAGGAGCTGCAATAGCCTCTCCTTGGTGCGGTTGCGGTGGCAACTCTTCAATTTGTGTTTACTCACATTATTTGTAGAGGTCCATCCTCGATGATGAACCACATTTTACCTTGTAAAAGTGAAAGATGTGTCTCCATGCGAATCTTCCAATCATCACATTCCTCAACAAAGAAACATAGGAATGCGAGTTAGATTTAATTCCATGATAATAACTTATTTAAACAAAAATTTTAAAACAACAAGGGTTGTATCTTCAAAAAAAGTTGAGATCTAGTTAGTAACAAGCGCGGAAGGCTCAATGAACCAACTTTGCTCTAATATCACTTGTAGGTCCCAAGGGGTGATAAGTGAAGTTTAGGAGGAGAGGGATTGAATAAACTTTACTAACTTTTCATTTTTGTCCTTTTAAGAATTTGAGTTGATTTCAAGTTAGCTACGTCTTTGGGGACAACTAAGTTGGCTTACACATCAAAGTTACCCACTCAGCAGGACTCGAGTGGTGTTAATAGTATAACTTACATTTGTTTGACTAACACTTTAAAATATTAGTTGAATTGGTTTTTAAGTAGAAGACTTTCACCTTTAGTTTTTGAATATGTTTTAAACACTTATTTTAGCAGGGTTATTTGCTTGAATGCTTGTGCTCATTGATATTTTTTGTAACCTTCTCTCAAATGAATCCTCAGCCTTTTATAGTGCACGTTTGAAAATATGTCTGTTGAAAAGATAGACATATTATTCAAACTACATTTCTTGGTCGTTTGCTTGTCTTTTATTGATCTGTAGCGAGTGATGGTGACATATCCTCGTTGTAATCAAGTGTGCAACTTTTCAGGTCCTAACACACGCTCAGTGCTTCCCATTGGTTCATTCCATTTGCACGCTTCTGGGATGAGCACTTTTAGACATAGCAGTATGGACGTATTACTATAATAAGTAATGTTCTTGACTTTTGTGCAACGGATCCATCACAGTCGACTTTGACTTGACAACTACTTTACCCCTTTGTCTTAAGTCAGCTCCAATCTTTGGGGAACGACTTAACTGTCTGTCAGCTGACATTAACAACCTTCTATCAACTTGACTGATACTTCTCTGCACTTCACCTAGCTACCTCACAGCTGGGTCTTTCTTCTTCAATCTTCAGTCGAGTATTGTAATCTTCGACTTGGCTACCTTCCACTTAGCTATTAGAATCCTATCTATTATAAGTTGAATTACATTTGAATTGGGGTGCCAACTTCCTAATATAAGTTTTACATGGTATCATCAAAATCTATACATAAATTTTCCCAATAATTTCCCCCTTTTTGATGATGCCAAAACTTAAATAAACATAGCAAAGTAAATAGTGCATAAAATAAAGGATTGTATTTAATATGTCATTTTATTGAATATATCATTCTTTGCACTTTACAGAGCTTTTTACAATGTATAAATAAATACAAAGTATCAGAATATCAATTTTCATCAGAGCATATACAGTTTACTTACAAGTGTATGTGTATTTACATTTAAGTAAAAATACACCATGAAGAGGTTCAGCCGTCTTCAATGCCTCAGTTGTTTCCTTCTTTGCACAACATCGATCTACTCTCTTCTATCTTCTTGACTCTTTTTCTCTTTCTATCCTTCTCTTATCTCTTCTTCAAAGTGAAGAAGGTTCACGAATATTACGAATTATTGACATCCTTAATATGAAATTCATTGGTGACACATTCATGGTCAAACACACACACACACACACACACACACATATATATATATATATATATATGTCGTACTAAGGATGATAAATTAACTTTAGGCAAGTAATGAGACATGAACAAAGTGGGACATTCATTGATATGCCATAATTCCAACTTGTTTGCTTTGATTTTCTTATTTTCCCACAAAGACATTTAGTAACTATTGTTTTTAGATCATAACAAGTTGGAGTGTGCTATGTGGTACCTATTATGATATAACACGACATTAGAGTTTGAAGTGAGATAATTCTCTCCTCAACCCTCAACTACCTCCTAAAAAGAAATTAAGAGAACAAACATTAGAGTACTAATTCGATAAACTTTGCTTTTGATAAGTGTATCTTTAAGTACGTAGGTCGAATAAAAAGGACCTATCTTTAATTTTAGGAAAAAGACAAATAACTAAAGCCCTCCAAATCGAATTGTATCACGTTGTTTGCAAATTTTTGAATACCTTCCTTCCAGTTCCAAATAATTTGCACCACCACGATGGCCTCCACTTATCAATTTCTATCACATCACACAATTACCCGAGGAAAGTGGACAAAATACATCCACGTGGCCATCAAGACCTAATGCGTGGATCGATCGGTGATGTGGACCGACCAGGCCACCCTCGGACCAAACCACCCTCACCCGAGCCGAGGTACATGGCGAGCTTAACTTGATTGAATATACATTTGGGAAATTTATTGTTTAGATTTTGATGAATGCCATGTAAAACTTAGAATAGGAAGTTGGCACTCCATTTTGTTGTAAGCGCATTGTAATGAATAGGTGGCCAAAGTGAGTTAAGTCGCTATGCCTAAACATGCAAGAAGACAACCGGAGACTAGAAGGAAGACTCCACCGCAAGACAGTGAGTATGGCAAAGAAGAGAAAGACGAAACTCATTGAAGGAGCGGTGAGATGCGGTGAGTAGAGTATCGATCAAGTCAACTCAAGATAGCAAGTCTCAAGTTGAAGTGAGAAAGAGTCATCCAATGATTGGAAGCGGACTCTAAGTCACCTGGGGAAAGCAAGGAAATGCGGTCAAGTCGAGATAATGGAAGAGATCCGTTGCCCTGAGAAATCAAGGGAATTACTTAAACAAGTAATACCTCCATACTACCTTTCTCGAAGTGATCGAGTCCCCAGCGTGAAAAAGGAATAAACCAATGGGAAGCACCGCACCATGTCGAACTACGAAAAAGTGAAGAACAATTCATACGAGGAAGTGGCAATTCCAAGGGCGCAACAAGACAAGCCAACGACCACAAGTGACTTTCAAAAATAAGCTATCTCTTCAATGGCAGATTTTTGAAAGATCACTATAAAGGCGAGGAATGACTACGAGAGAGGTTACGAACCACAAATATTCAAGCATACATTTGAAGCTGTAACCTAAGATATTCTCAAATCATTCAAGATTAATCCTCAAGCCTACATTACGAAGAAAATCAATCCAACACTCACTGTGAAGGAAAGATAACTTCAATCGGTTGAAGAGGAAATTGTTGAAGAATCAAAGGGTCTACATTCCACGGAGGATTGTAGGAAGGTTCAAGGTCGAACCAGTCTCAAGTTTTGGAGGGTTTCGTGATCAAATCCAAAGAGCTTGAGCAAGTAGGCTGTAGTAGCAAGACAAGCGCCCTGTGAAGAAGTTGAGTCGTCACGAGAAGCGGTGCGTGACAAGGCATCTCGGTCGAGTCCCAAAGAATCAAGTCATTTTGTGTGATCAAGACTTGTATCGGGTATTACCACTCGTATCTTGATTAATACCTAGTGGATTCCTCCGGAGTTGGAGAAGAGAGGAGTAGAAGAATTACCCCATCTTAAAACCTCTATAAAAACTTATCTTGTCATTTACATTTCAAAGCACTTTAATTTACGCATCTTATTTAATTAACTCTTTGATAAATTTGCTATCCACTTGATAATCTCTAAGTACTAAACCAAATTTAAGGGTGTAAAGTCTTTGAAAACAAACTACTGATTGAGCTAAGTCTTGATCTTAACAAGCTGAGTTATTCTATCAACTCGATCCGTCAGTCGTTGAGTGACTAACTCTCTTGATTAACTAAATTAGTTGTCCACCAAGGACATAAGCGTGTAGTATCAACTCGAACTTTTAAAAGGACTAAATCGAAAAGTTGGTAAGGTTTATTCAACCCCCCTTCTAAACCTTACACTCACACCCCTTGGGACCTATAAGTGGTATCGGGCGGTTGGTTCATTGAGCCTTTTTGGCAGTTCTTGAACTAGATCTCCAAATTTTTTAAAGTCTGTTTTAGTACTTAAGTTTTCAAAACTCTATTTATCATCAAAAGTTATTATCATGGAAGCAAATTTGACACGCATCCCTATGTTCACAATTGAAGAATTTGATGATTGGAAAATTCGTATGCAGGCTCATCTATCGGCATTACATGATGAGATGTGGATAGTGATAGAGGATGGGCTCTGCAAATTTTAAAAGTGAACATTTGTAAGGAGAGCTGCATTTGAAGATGAAGAGGATGTTGACCAACTATGGTTGAAAAACTAAGAATTGAATGGACAAATGATGACAAAAAAATATATAATGCGGACAATGTGGCTAAGGACATTCTTTACAAAACCTTGGACAAAGCCATGTTCAATAAAGTCAAATCATGCAAAACGGCTAAAGAAATATGGGACAAGCTAACATTGATTTGTGAAGGCTCGGAGCAAATCAAGGAAAATAAATTATCGGTGGGTGTCTGAGAAATTTGAGAATTTCAAAATGATCGCGGAGAGAACTGGATCAAGCTGGATGCTCGGTTCACGAAATTACCAACGAGCTATACGCACTTGGAAAAGAATATACACAGAAGGAAATGTGTATGAAGATCTAAAAAAGTCTCGGTGAATGGGAAATGAAGGTCATGGCACTAAGACATTCCATGGACCTATCGAAGACATCCAACCATGAGCTATTCTCGGATCTCAAAGCCTGCAATTTGGTGAGAAGAAAAGACCGAGGAAGAGATAGTTGTACCCAAAGCATTTGCTCTAATTGTTAAGGATGGCAAGAAGCGAGGTCAAAGAAGTCATTGACCCGGAGAAATAGCCCCACGATGGTTAAAAGGTTCAACAAGTTCTTCAATAAGAACTACAAGAGAGCAAGGGCGAATCCTCCGGAAGACACTCACTCACTCCAAGTCAAGGGAAGATAGGCCAACCAAGAGAACAGATCATCAAAAATTTGAATATCAAAGGGATGACAATCCAAGAATGGAAAGAGTGATCAAAAGATTGAAAATCTATGTTGGGGCTAGGCAACCAGTCACTATGCCATTGATTGCCCATATCCGTAGTCAACAAATACGGGGAATGAAGAAGAAAGAAAGGTCTTGAGAGAAAGAAGACAAGAAAAGAAAAAAGGCAATGTTGGTGCAGAGCTTTGAGACAGCCAAGTCAAGAGACATAGATGATTCGAGAGTAGTGAAGCGACTACTCAAGTGACTCGAAGAAAAAGCCTTGATCTGTTTGATGGCCAAGGAACAAGACCAACACGACCAATAAGATGAGGTACACTCGACTCATCACACTCAAATTCTAGTGATAGTGATTGTGACACACACACTTCATCACCCACTGATCTTTATGATTCATTAGGCAAAATGATGAAAGATTTTGAACACATTAAATCCTCACACACACTACTAAATGAGGAAAACAACCTACTCAAAGAGCAAAACTCACGGTGACTAAGAGGTGAGTACTCTAAGTCAAATAGTGATGAGAATGAAAGTTTAAAAGACCGAAAATGCTAAGCTAATAGCGAGAAATAGCTGCTTTCTGAGAAAAAAAAAAAGAGGAAAATGACCTCAAAAATGTGATTGCCTCATTCACTAAGGCATCTAAATCATTGGATGATCTTATTATGAGTCAAAGAGAATGTGGAGACAAGACAGGCTTAGGATTTAATTCCTGTGCTATGTCAAGCTCAAAAGTGATTTTGGAAAAAGGATCTTCAAGCAATGGAGTATCTCAAAAATCCAAAACTCAAATGGTGCACACACATTTATTCAAAGCACAATTACAAGCAAAGCTGGCCTTGGTTATAAAGGAAAAGAAAAACGACTTGAGTTGAGTGTCTTTGAGAGGACAAGTGAGAAGAAATTGGTAGGGAGTTCTCGGCAAACTCCAAATAGGAAATACTCTGTAAAGAAGAAAAAGAGCTACCAAAAACCCCAGGAAGTTCTATAAAAGAAACACATTAATGGGAATGGTAGAAAATACCCAAGCCAAACTGATTGGAATAATGTGAACTATCAGCAAAGACCTATGGAATATAAGCCAAAATGGCAAATACCTAGAACTCAGCAAAGGCCATTCCAAAGGTATAAGAGCTTTCATCAGCACACATATGCACCTAGGCACTACACTCGGAGATATCACAACTACCCAAAGAAGGCAATTGCTAAAACACATATACGGGCATACTGACAAAAAAGAGGCAATTTGTATGAACCTAGAATCCCCAAGCAATTTGCCAAAATTAATTATGATTATGGCACTGATAGAAGGCAACCCCTTAGAGCCAAATCATTTGGCTATAGGCTGGTTGGATCATCTTACAATACTAACCCCTCAGGACCCAAACAAGTATGGGTACCTTAAACTTAATTTCCTTGATTGCGAGTTGAGGGCGGTGAGTGCCAAGGAACCTGGTACATGGGCGATGCATTTATTCCGGACATATGACAGAAACAAGAAAAATCTGTCAAAATTCAAGGAAGTCAAAGGAGCAAAAGTCATATTTGGAGGAAATGAAGCTCCAGGAGAAATAAGAGGCATTGGATCCATCAAGAAAAATGGATTAGAAATCACAGATGTTGCATATGTTGAAGGACTCAATTTTAATCTGCTGAGTATTAGTCAACTCTGTGACAAAGGCTATAATGTTGGATTTAACATGGGTATATGCCAAATCAAGGATACTGAATCAAATGAAGTTGTGTTGCAAGGATGCAGACAAAAGAACATGTATATCATGGATTGGTCAACTGCAACACCCAACACCTGTCTATTAGCAAAGAGCATAAATTTGAATCAAGTTGGTTGTGGCATAAGAAAGCGAGTCACCTGAATTTCAAAAGCGATTAACAAGCTTGCGGAAGCAATCTTGTGGAAGGACTTCGGACTCGTATATACAAGAAGGAGAGTATATGCGATGCATGTCGGAAGGAAAACAAATCAAATCATCATTCAAAGAAAAGACATGTCCATCTTCAACAAGAACATTGCATCTGCTACATATGGATCTATTTGGTCAGTTGAACCAACTAGGATAAGTGGGAAGAAATACACCTTGGTGGTAGTAGATGACTACTCAAGATATACATGGACAATATTCATGTGTAAGAAGAAAGAAACTCTCGAAACTACCACGGTGATGAAGAGGATTCAAAATGAGAAGAGCAAACCATTATCAAAATAAGATCGTTAGAGGCGAGTTTGTAAATGGTATAATAACTTCGATATTGTATTGAAAATGGCATTGGTCATGAATTATGCAATGCAAAGGACTCCCGTGAGAATGGAATTGCGAGAAAGAAGGGATAGATTTTGATGAAACATTTGCCCCTGTAGCAAGATTGGAAGCTATAAGGATGTTTCTTGCCTATCACGGACTCACACGAATTTTATTGTATATCGAGATGGATGTAAAGAGTGCATTCCTTAATGGCTTATTGGAAGAAGAAGTGTATGTTGAACAACCTCCAGGATTTGAGCAAAAGATTCTTGGAAATAAGGTATACAAACTCAAGAAAGCTCTATATGGATTGAAACAGGCACCCGAGCATGGTATGATACTTTGTCACAATTCTGGCGAGAATGGATTCACAAAAGGCAAAGTGGATAGAACACTCTTGAGAATTCAAGATGCGAAGAGTATATTGCTTGTTCAAATATATGTGGATGACATTATTTTTGGATCCACAAACAAAGTTTGTGTGATAAATTTTCAAACCTCATGCAAAGCAAATTCGAAATGAGCATGATGGGGAGGTGACATTCTTCCTTGGACTCCAAGTAAAAGCAGTGAAGGATGGAACCTTCATAAGTCGGACAAAATACACCAAAGATTTAATGAAGAAATTTGGTATGGAAAGAAGTCTTACGTGAAAATACCAATGAATACATCGATCAAAATGGATATGGATGCGGATGGCAAACACTGTAGATCAAACAAGAAAGCAGAGCACTTATTGGATCATTGCTTTATCTCACGGCAAAGCGGGCGGACATCACCTTTCTTTGTAGGTGTATGTGCAAGATTTCAATCTGCTCCAAAAGAAAGCCACATGATTTATGACAAGAGAATCTTAAGATATTTGAAAGGAAGCCAAGAAGTTGGTTTATGGTATCAAGGAAGGTGGATTCAAGCTAATTGGCTATTCGGACTCGACTATCTTTGGATGTAGAGTTTGACGGGAAAGAGCACCTCAAGCACATGTCAAATGCTTGGAACCAGGCTAATTTCTGGTTTAGCAAAAAGCAA
Source organism: Rehmannia glutinosa (assembly GCA_016081115.2). Taxonomy (NCBI): domain Eukaryota; kingdom Viridiplantae; phylum Streptophyta; class Magnoliopsida; order Lamiales; family Orobanchaceae; genus Rehmannia; species Rehmannia glutinosa. The sequence continues at coordinate 268,674 of JABTTQ020003010.1, forward strand.
AATTCAATAGCCACCTCTGGTGAGCAAAATACATAGGCGGGCATTGTTGTTGTGCCCAAGTCTATGGATGAGACAACGGTGAGAGACTATGAAGTTGAAGAAAAGGAAATTCCAATCATGTGTGATAACACAAGTGCAATTGCAATCACTCAAAATCTGTGTTGCACTTTGAAGAACAAAGCATATCGATGTCGGGTATCACTTCATAAGAGATCATGTTGAAAAGAAGGACATCACCTTGGAATATATTTCAAGCGATAAACGGTTGGTGACATATTCACAAAACCACTATGTGAGTCAAGATTTGAAGAACTCAAGCATGAGTTAGGGTTAATTGAGTGAGTGACACTCGAGAAGACTCGAAAAGAAAAGAAATGAAACACGAAAAAGAGTGAACTCTCAAATCAGCCATATCGGAAGACAATTTTTTATCGAGTTAGGTGACAATTTGAGTCACTAGAGAAGCTGTGAGAAGAAGAGTTAAATCGGCTAAGGGTTAAGCTGAGTCATTTATGAGCAAAGGGATAAAAACGCGATCGTTTTTACTAAGCGGGAATGTTTTTAAGAATGATGTCGACATAATGATGATGTGTCAGGCAAAAGCCGCACACCAAGCTTATGATTGGATATAAATCTTGCCGCATTAAATACGAGATATTAAATGCTAATCGGCGTGCAAAATCTAAGCCGTTGATTTCGATCACATTTCAAAAACCACCCGCACGTCCTTTCGGGGAACCATACTTAAACCATTTTTGTCCATTTCTCTCACACTGTTGTTCATTTCTCTCTCAAAAGCAAAGGCAAAAACTCTCTCAAAAACCCTATCAATCTTCAAATCATCTTCTAAGTTTCATTCGGAGAAATCTTGAAAAATGGCATCTACTCATGATTTTGTCAAGATGGGAAAGCAAATCCACACAGGGTCTCTTGTGGATTTCGAGGGTATGGTCAAACAAGGGTCCGATGCGTCTTCATAAAGAAGATGAAAAACTCGAAATGGCCCAGGCTAAAACCATTTACGGCGATGGACTTTCCGATGACCTATGTGGAAGAGGTCGCGCGATTCTACGTGAATCGAGATTCACGATGAGGGGATCAAATCCTCTGTTCACGGGAAGAGTTCATCATCATTGCCAAGGATTTGGTGAGAATCTTTGCTCATTACCGGCGGAAGGAGCACCATAAATCAACAAGGCGATGTTGACTTAGGCTGCTTTGCTTGGAAGGAAATAGCCAAGACCGACTATCTTTGAAAAGATAGTCTACACAACCAACAAGAGGCTGGCTTTGAAGGAGGACTACCACAAAGCTGTTGGACATCGTTGCCAAATGTATAGACATCAAATTTGGCGGCTTTGACCAATTGTCAGCGAAATTGATCGTAATGGCTGCGATCATTGAAGAAAAGAAAGTGAATTGAAATTTGAGTTTGTCTAACAATGACGGACTACGCGAAATAGGGAATAAATCCTTCAAGGAGGCGGAATGTTTGGAGGTTCTCTAGGATACGGTGCAGTGATTGGCCGGTGATGGAGGTAAAAGGAGTCCCTCTTCGACATGGAAAAGGCGTTCCATGTAAACAAGAGGATGTTCGAGATCAAACCTCTCTAAGCGCCTGAAGAGAGCCTACGCTAAGAGAGGCGTACAAGTGAGTGGGGAATCGGTGACCACTGAAGACAAATTTGTCTCCCCTCCAAAGAAGAAGAAGGCGCCCCCTGCGGTGCTAAGAAAAGCTAACTTTGCTCCTCTGACAAAGAAAGAAAAACAAATCTGCTCCCGCCACTGCGGTAGTCCTTGCCCCCGCAGCCGTGTCTCCTGCCCTCGGAGCCATATGAGAGAAGGAATCCCAAATACCTTCTCCGGTCATTAAGAAAGGAAACAGATAAGCGAAGATGGCGGCTCCTCGAAGAAAAAACGACACCGGCCCCTGCCGCCCAAGACTCGGAAGAAACCTTGTCGAACCAGAAATCCCTCTGGTTCAAATAAGAAAGAAGGAAAAAAAGAATTTTCAAGCGTTAGAGCTTGAGAAGCATTTGAGTCCGTCACTCGGTGGAAAAAGATACCGAGGCTGATTGGAGAAGTAGAGTCTCAGGCGTGATTGATGAAACGACCAAATCTGCTGAAATTTGAGGTCGATCAAGAAAGAGGCAACTCGATGACCAGTATAAACCGGAACTAAGTGAGAACAAAGGCCTGGTGAGCAGCGAAGTCACTGTTGACGGGGTTGTTTCTCCACACAATGCATTTCTTTGAAAGGGTTGAAAGGGTCAAGCGTGATGCGCTACTTTCAATACTGGAAAGCGAGGGCCAACAAGAGGATGATGAAGATGATTTAATCATGCACTCTTCATTGTATCCGGACATCGAAAATTGTCTGCGAGAGTGGAGAAAATGGAAGGCGAGCCTATCCAGTGCGGTTTTAACATCCAAAGTTCATTCTTTGAGGAAGAAGAACTCTTGATTTCTTGAGGTGGACATGATCTTTGCAAGCCCCCTTGCGAGGATAATTGCATAAATATCCGGAAATTCAAAAAGAAAATGAAGCAGGCTAAAGCGGTGAGGACGAGAGGCACGTGAGAAGGCCAACATCGTCCTATCACCGGCACCTGAGCATACACATCCTCACCTTGGCGTCTATCGAGAAAGTGATGAGGATGCGGACCCTCTTCTTTGCCACATAAGAGTTGCAAATGCATCAAGCAATGGAAGAATCGAGAATCCTTCATGAGCAAAGAATGATGGAGGACCAGGAGAGTCCTCCAAAACACAGTGGAGATAGACCCGATGGGAGTGGTGCAACATATTGCCCTTTGTTGTTCTTTGCCACCACTTCCCTAGCTCACTCGGAAGAAGGAACTAAGGGAATGGCGATGGCGGGACAGTGGGGACCCCGATCGAGCCAACCCCTAGTGAAGGTGTCTTACCACCGCCCCAACGACGGTGAACACTCGGTGGAAACAACCGGAGTGCGGAGGCAGTGACCCCGATCAAGTCACTCGGTGGTGTGCCCGGTGAGGGGGAAACTCCTTCACCGCTGCGGCAAGGTCGGAAGATCTTTGGTGACTCCACAATGAATCTAGGAGGCGAAGTGGAGAAGGAACAAACACAAAGTACACAACAAGTTGTCATCAACGAGGCTCAGACGAGTTGAGGCTGTCTCGGTGAGTGCCAACCGCTCTCGAAGGCTAATGACGCTGGCGATGCGATCGAGGCACGAGACGGGCAGCCACCCACGGGAGACAACACTGCAGGCGCGAAAGTGCAATCCATGGAGTTGAGACTCCAATGGATGCCACCGCGATGAAAGACCCTAAGGCAGTGACCTTTGTCGAAAGGGATGTCAAGGCCTCTTTGCGATTGAGGCTGCGGGAGGTAATGAAGGCCAATGGGAGGTTGAGACTTCCGGGGTAAAAGAAGTCAATCTGAGAACATCCCTCCTGCTATCATTGATCCATCGAGAAAAGGAGATAAGTGCGCTTCACGATTCCCAGGATAATCTCGATGTAACCTTTCCGGGATCGAAAGCGATGCGATGGTGAGTCGTCCCCGTGGTGATCGATCCAAAAGACTCGATTGAGGATGTTCCAACCACGAGTAAGTCGACCTCAAGACTACTCGTCAAACTTTCAACTTTGATGAGCCACCATGAAATCTCATCAACGTCCGATGACGCTTCTAATAAGGCCGAGGACGGTCAACTCACTTGGAAAAACCGGTGAGACCAACGAAGGTTTGTTGGGGCTGTTGACCGAGGCTCGGCAAAGTGGGTCAACTTCACAATAGACCCCAGCTAAAAGCAGAGTCCGGCTGCGCGGGCTCCCAAGTGCGGCGAGTTCGACTCCACAAGGAACTTCACGAGCACCACTCATCATTGAACAAATTCCGGTTGCTCGTGATGATCCATTTGTAGAATCATTTTCCTTCTCTCTAGAAAGGTACCCGACCTCCTGAAGAGTCGAGAGAGAGATCTCGCGTGCCTCCACGGACGAGATCCTGTCATTCCATCGATACCATCATTCGGTGACTATGATTTTGATCTTTGCTTGGCCGTCAGTAACCTTGAGAGGAACAATTGAAGTTCGGGAGGTGTTCAAAGCATTATTTCTTTGAAATTGAGCGGATGGAAGGCATCGGGGCCTCGATGGACATGAGATTGGATAATGAGATGCCAACCTGCTGTTGACTTGAGAGGCATAATAGTGAGAATCGGGGAGTGGTGGCAACAACGCCAAACAATGCGCGTGGAACAAGCTAGATATTTGAACATTGTTCAACAAGTTCTGTTGGTATGGCGGTGAGAATCTTTGATGCAAAGACAAAGTTGAGAGAACACATTGAGCACATGCATGAATCTCACACTGCTGTTGAGATCAAGGCTGCTGCGTGAGCAAAATAAGAATGAGCTCCTGCGTATGGAAGAAAACATGGATCGAAAATTGGCCTTCTCATGGTTGAGATGAAGTTAATTACAATTTGAATCAACGCGCTACTCGCTCACGAGTTTCGCGCCGCATACTCGCAGCAAACTCGAAGCGAGAACTTGACTATCGTGCGGACTCGATTTCTGCTCACTAGTTTGTTTCAGGGGTTCCTCTCTCCTTTGATGATGCCAAAAGGGGAAGAGGAATACCTAAAAGCGAAGAGATCTAAAATTGAGAAGGAGGAGCAAGCTATGAAGGGAAATACTGGTAAGGAAGTTTCAAGAGAAAAGAAAGGGAAGTCTGTTGAGGGGAAGGATCGAGAGATGTGACCTTGATGATTGCACAAACCCCAACAAGGTCTTGTCACGGTGATATTATCGGCAAACTCCCGATGACTCTGCCACTCCAACTCTGCTTTGTACCTATGGTGACAAAGAAAAACGATTGAAGTAGGGATGGAGGAAGTGGAAGGAAGGATGAATGCCCGAGTTATGGATATTTTGAAACAACATGGAGGCATTCCGGTAGATAGAGACACTTATGCCATCTCGGATCGGGGCGAGCAAGATCGGTTGATGAATTTAAAACACTCGTATACGAAGGATACTTAGCAAACATGTCCATGGCTCAAGCTTGGGACTTTATCTTGGGAAAAGGGTCTCACACTATGTGAAGAAGGCGACAGAGCGGCAGACTCACGGCGATCGCTCTGCTTGGTCACTCCGCTAGTCACTTTCGGGGGAAAAAGGCCCCTGAGTACAATACACGCCCGAGAGGAAGAGGTAGAGGAAGAAGCGTGTGGTGGAGGAAGAGGTTTGAGACCTAGACCTCTGCCCAAAAACATTAAGTACATAGATCCAGGCAAGAAAGGAGGGATCTCTTGGGCTGGTTTTGTGAAGTAGCCAATCTGCAAGTGGTAAGAACAATGATGAGTATGTGAAAAGAATTGAAGAAGAAAATAAAAGACAAACTCAGCTATGGGAGGAGAGACAAGAGAGACTAAGAAGAGATGAAAGGCTTAGGAAGGCATATGAAAAGAAGAAGAAAGCGGTGAAGATGAGAAAAAGAGAAGAAGATCGAGAAGATGTGAGAATGAAGAAGATGAAAGAAGGAGGCATCGAAGGAGATGAAGTGTTCTTTATCCACCCCTTCATGTATCTTACTATGTAAATACATTTTATGTAAGTCTTCCGTAATAAATCAGTAAATTCTCTATTTTTGCGTAGACATAGATGTTTGCTCTCGATACACCTTGTGCTTGATTGTGTAAAGGACAAGAATGTTATGATCAATAAAAGGATTGATTCTACGCATACATTCTCTGTGAATGCACTATCGTATGTATCTTTGCTATTTACATTTTGAATGTTTTAAGTTTTGGCATCATCAAAAAGGGGGAAATTGTTGGGAAATTTATTGTTTAGATTTTGATGAATGCCATGTAAAACTTAGAATAGGAAGTTGGCACCCCATTTTTTGTTGTAAAGCGCATTGTAATGAATAGGGTGGCCAAGGCGAGTTAAGTCGGCTATGCCTAAACATGCAAGAAGACAACTGGAGACTAGAAGGAAGACTCATTGCAAGGCAGTTGAGTATGGCAAAAGAAGAGAAGACGGGGAACTCGGATTGAAGGAGCGGTGAGAACGGCGAGTAGAGTATCGGTCAGTCAACTCAAGATAGCCAAGTCTCAAGTTGAAGTGATAGAAGAGTCATCCAATGATTGGAAGGCGACTCTAAGTCACCTGGGGAAAGCAAGGAAATGCGGTCAAGTCGAGATAAGCTGGAAGAGATCCGTTGCCGAGAAATCAAGGGAATTACTTAAACAAGTAATACCTCCATACTACCTTTCTCGAAGTGCTCGGTCCCGGAAGCGTGCAAAGGAATAAACCAATAGGAAGCACTTTGCACCATGTCGAACTACGAAAAGGCGGAAGAACAATTCATACGAAGAAGTGGCAATTCAAGGACGCAACAAGACAAGCCAACGACCACAAGTGACTTTCAAAAATAAGCTATCTCTTCAACGGGCAGATTTTTGAAAGATCACTATAAAAGGCGAGGAATGACTGCGAGAGAGGTTGCGAACCACGAATATTCAAGTATACATTTGAATGTAACCTAAGATATTCTCAAATCATTCAAGATTAATCCTCAAGCCTACATTACGAAGAAAATCAATCCAACACTCACTGTGAAGGAAAGATAACTTCAATCGGTTGAAGAGGAAATTGTTGAAGAATCAAGGGGTCTACATTCCACGGAGTATTGTAGGAAGGTTTAAGGTCGAACCCGTCTCAAGTTTTGGAGGGCTTCATGATCAAATCCAAGAGCTTGAGCAAGTGGGTTTGTAGTAGCAAAAGGTACTTGATGAAGAAGGTGAGTCGTGCGAGAAGCCGGTGCGTGACCAATGCATCTCGGTGAGTCCCAAAGGATCAAGTCATTTGTGTGATCAAGACTTGTATCGGGTATTATCACTCGTATCTTGATCAATACCTAGTGGATTCCTCAAGGAGTTGGAGAAGAGAGGAGTAGAAGAATTACCCCATCTTGAACCTCTATAAAAACTTATCGTGTCATTTACATTTCAACACTTTAATTTTAGCATCTTATTTAATTAACTCTGCTGATAAATTTGCTATCCACTTGATAATCTCTAAGTACTAAACCAAATTTAAGGGTGTAAAGTCTTGGCTGAAAACAAACTACGTTGAAGCTAAGTCTTGAGTCTTAATAATTTGAGTTATTCTATCAGCGGCTCGATCGAGTCTGTTGAGTGACTAACTCTACTGATTAACTAAATTAGCTATCCACCAAGGACATAGTTGTGTAGTATCAACTCTGAACTTTTAAAAGGACTAAATCGAAAAGTTGGTAAGGTTTATTCAACCCCCCCTTCTAAACCTTACACTCACACCCCTTGGGACCTACAATATCTTCTAAGAGGATCCAACATCCCTCCATTAAACCAATCCAATTCACCAGTGGCAGACCAAGGAGCCACCTGTCAACGCATCAATGAGACAAGTCAACAAGCACTTTCCAACACATGGCCACCATGCGCCTCATGCACATCAAGAATAGGACAAGTGTCTCGCTAGTATTTTAGATGTAATAATTACTTAGCCACTAATTGTATTAGTGTAAATAGATCTCATTTATGAGGAAAATGACAAGAAATCCCCTATATAGCTTTAAGAATTCAAAATCATTCATGAGATATTGAGCGAGCTTACCCCTCGGCATTCTATTAAAAAAGCGATTTTAGCCACTTCTCATATTTTCAAGCTGTTTATTTAATGCTTTTGGGTTGTTGATCATATAAAATCATCAACAAAATGGTGCTAGAGGAAGGGGGGCCGTTTGGTCTAGTCTCATTTCAAGGAAATTTGAATTCGGCCAAGGTAAGTGTATTTCATTACATTACGGCCACGCGATGAGTGAAAATTCAAGAAACCCTCAACCCCAAGATAACTAAAATACTCAAAATGTGCCTCCAACCGAGGGGGGGGCGCGACATTATTGCCAATTACCCAACTTTGCACAAACTCAAATTTTATACAACAAATGAACCAATTGGTGGCACGGCCACTGCAACCCCTTCACCACAAATTCAGCCTCCTCCGTCACAGGCAAACATCCCACAGGCAAATCCTCCACAAAATTTCCAAAATCAAGCCGCTTTGAACCAGGACAATCAGGAAGTTGATACTCAAAATAGGCAACCAGAGAATAGGCGAGAAAGAAGAAGGCCACATAATGATGGTGTAGACCTCAGCGAGTTGAGAGTCGTCTCCCCATATTCGCGTCTCCGTCGGGCCCAATCGTGTTTGGGCGACTAGGGCGAATCTCTTTAGTAAAGGCTGCGCGATCCGTTCAATCTAGGATTCAATTTCTTGGCAATCAAGTGCCTCCTGGAGCTAAGAGCTCGGGGAGCGATCCTTTGAATGAAAAGGAAGCGAGATATCGCCGTATTCGGCGTCGCCTTAATGAGTTAGAAGAGACGCTAAAGAAGTTCCCTATTACCCTAAGCCCGATATGCGGTCCGGTCGATGTGGTATCCTTTTCGCTCCACATATCTTAACGACTCCACTCTAGAAAAGTTTAAGGTACCACATATTGGGTTGTATGATGGGAGACCGATCCCACTACACATATTCATAAATATCTCACATGGACCGATCTGTATGGTCCTAGTGATGTAATTTGTGCGGGGGCATTTCCGTTAACCCTTGGTGACCGAGCTCTCCCCGGTTCCGTACCACCGCCCGGGATCGGTCGTTCTGGAATGACTTAGCTCCAACATTTACCACGCATTTTTCGGCATCGATCCGAGTTGCGCCTATGGGACATTTGCCTCGTCACAATCAAAAAGAATAAAAATGAATCATTAAAAAGTTATATATCTAGGTTCAACAAATAGAAACATGAAATGGAGCCGGTCTCCGACGATGCGATGCTTATGGCTGCCATATGAGGATTTGCCCCCATTGTCGGTTCTGTTATGCCATCCCGAGTAAAAGGCGATTACTTTCAAGAATTTCTTATTCGAGCGGAGCGGCATATTTGTCTTTGAAAGCCATGGCGATTCTGCGGCCGGCGAAGCGATGAGGAGGCGAAGAAAGATTTTAAAAAGGATTACGCCTCGAGGATCGGATCGGAGTTTCAAGTCATTTTCGCAGCTCCACTACAAGTCATATTAGGAAGTGCGAGCTGAGGTCACGGCTATGAGAAACTCGCTGACTCAGCCTTCATCGGTTATTTTTGAAAAAAATCAAGGATCTCAACCTGCTACCTCCAGCTCGGCCATTAAAGTGGATCCCGAGTTAGACAATTCTCGCTCTTGCTACTACCACAAGTCGGTGGGCACGAGACCTACGATGTCGTGACTTAATAAGAGAAGTAATGAGGATTGTTTAGAGGGAGGATTAAAATGGTATGTGCGAGGACTTGCCACCTCCCCACTTGTCCCATTTGGAACAATTCCAGAAAGGGTCGACGATCAGGCGAGAATACCACCTATGAATGCCAATCATGGGCATGAAATATTGACTCTTATCAATACAAACCAGGCTGAGGATAATAGACCGGTTCGCAAAAGGAATGTAGAAATCAGAGAAGCAGCAAATGCAGGACAATGAATTCACATTGTAGAAATCAAACAAGGTCAACCTACAGGTTTATTTTCGATCTCCGACCAGGATGCCGGCGGTGGTTCATCCACATTCTGACCTCTGGTCATTACTGCACCAATCCTTGGCATTCCTGTTCATAGGATCTTGGTTGACTCCAACAGTTACATGTCAGTGATTTACATCAAGGCCTTCCGGAGGCTGAATGTGGATGATTCTTACATCCGTCCATGTAATGACAATATTTTGGGATTTGGAGGAGGAAAAATAATTCCGATTGGTGAGGTCGACCTGTCTATTAAGCTCGGCCGGGCGTACAAAGAGTTCGGTGATAACAACGTTCAAGATCATCAACTCCGTCTGAGAATACAACACAATCATAGGGCGACCACTTCTTTATCATTTGAAGGTCATCGTCTTGGTTTATCATACGCATGAAGTTACCTACTCTAGAAGAGGAAGGTTTTCACAAAGGTAATCAAAAGAGTCAAGGGAATGTTCGCTAAGCTCGGACGAGTTGAAATAAACATCCTCGAGGAAGGACAACACACTTCAACTAGTGTAAGTGAAGCGAGGATACCAAACCGAACATTTACGAAATCACACGATCTTGACCGAGAAGGCGACTGGTAAAGAACCAATGACGGATGATGGAGAAGACTTACTTTTGCAAAAAGAAAAAAGAGCGAAGTAAAAAGAAAACATGTCGAACAGTAGAAGAGATCGACATAGTAGATGTCGATAAGCTTCACGGGGTCGCCAACTTAAGATTGGTCATAATCTTTAAGAAGCGCCGATCGAGCTCATCGAATTTTTGAGTAACAACTTGGACATCTTTGCTTGGTTTCATTCCGACTGCCCTGGATTGACCCCAAGCATGCTTGCCACCGGCTGAACATTGATCTTAAATACAGGCCGGTGATACAAAAGAGAAGGAAACTAGGCCCAAACAAGCGGGCAGCTCTGGAGATTGAGGTCGGTAAGCTGGTGGACAATAATTTCATAAAGGAAGCCTTGTACCCGACTGTGTGTTGACTTCACGACCTCAACAAGGCATGCCCAAAATATAGTTACCCTCTCCGCCATATTTACTATATGGTGGACGCCCTGATGGGGCATGAATTGATGAGCTTCATGGACGCTTACTCGAGGCTATAACCGGATCCGAATGCACCGAATGACGAAGAAAACACATCATTCTATTCGGCTCGTGATGTGTACTGTTACAAGATGATGACTTTCGGCTTGAAGAACGCAGAAGCAACCTATCAGAGGTTAGTTAATAAAATATTTGAAAAACTGATAGGAATACAATGGAAGTCTATGTAGATTACATGCTTGTAAAATCATTGTACGCTGCCGACCACATTGCTCATCTTAATGAAATGTTTACTATTTTGCGCGATTACAAGGTGATGCTAAATCCTAAGAAATGTACATTCGAGGTGGCTCGAGAAAATTATTGGGCTATATGGTCAGTCAAAGAGGAATCAAAGCAAACCCAGATAAAATTAAGATAATAATTAACCACGAACCCCCCAACTCAGTTAAGAGAGTTCAAAGTTTAACAGGTTGGCTAGCAGCTTTGAGTTGTTTTGTATTAAGATAAAAGGACAAATGCAAGTCATTCTTTGAAATTATCAAGAAAAATAAAGATTTTAAATGGAATGAGCAAACTCAGTAGCATTCGAATCGTTAAAATAATACTTGGAAACTACTCCAATATTCCAAAAACCAAACCGATGTGAAGATCTGTATTTGTACTTAGCAGTTCTAAATACGTTGTCGGCATTTCGAGTATTGATTCACCTAGATAATATAGTCAACACCCATCTACTATATCGATCGAGGCTTTGCATGACGCCCAGTGCAGTACCCACCAATGGAGAAATTAGCATATGTACTAGTTATTATCTTCGAGAAAGCTGAGGTCATTTTTTTTGGAGCATAAAATTGTTGTTGTTACAAACTACCCACTTAAGAAGGTGATGCACCGACCTGACACATCTGGTCAGATGATCAAATGGGCAGTGGAGCTCAGCCAGTTTGATATATCGTATGAGCCCAAGACCACAATAAAAGGGGACATGCATTGGCAGATTTCGTGGCAGAGTTCACCCCCTCTATTCAACTGGATATTATTGAAGAACAAACGTGGAAGCTGTTTATCGACGGCTCTTCCACCGCAGACCGAGAAGGGGGCGGGATTGTGATAATTAATCTAAATCACAAGTGCTACTACCCGATCGTACAGTTTCTGTTCCAGATGACAAACAACGAAGCCGAGTACGAGGCGTTGTTGGTAGGATTAGAAATGGAAGCTTCAATGGGGTTGAGGAAGTTACTCGTCCATAGTGATTCTCAGCTCATAGTCAACCAAATCAATGGGGAATACGAGGCTAAGAAGCACAAGATATTGCAATACCTGGAGCTCGCAAAAAACAGGCTTTCTCAATTCAAGGCAGAAGTGATACACATTCCCAGAACTAAAAATGTGTAGGCGGATGCTCCGGCCCGGCTTGCATCCAGCCGAGGACCAACCTGATTGAAGATGTGACAGTCACTCACATGCCTTCCCCATCATTGAACACCGTTAAAATCAATGCCAATGAAAGTGCCAAGCCGACTGATGCCAATCATTAAGTCTTAGAACATGGCATTCAACTTGAGAAAAACAAAGTTGAAGCAAAGACATTAAGGGCGCAGTTGCTGGTTCACTATTATTGATGGGGTCTTATACAAGCACGGTTATTGATTCCCTTGCTTAGATGTTTATCGAGAGACCGAGGCTAATTACGCACTCGAGAGAAATGCACGAGCAGATCTGTGGTAATCACGTTGGAGGACGGTCACTAGCATACAAGTTGATTCGCAAGGTATTATTGGCCATCATCAACGAAGACATTGTTTGATAAATGATTTTATCATGATTTTGATGATTTTGTTTTTACACCAAAACAATGTTTTTAAAGGTTGTCCAAATACTCCTAAATGATTTAAAATGGTTTTAATATTTTCCGGAGTATTTCCTCAAGTTTATTTTCAATAATATTGGACAACACTTCTAAATGATTTTATGTCAATGGGTTTTTACATGGAAACTTAGTTTCCAAACGTTGTCCTAATACTCCCGATTGGTTTAAAATATTTTTACGAATTTTTAGGAGTATTTCTTGAGGTTTATTTTGACAAAAATCGGACAACTTATCATTGAGGAGGTCGAGGTGGACCAAAAAGAGAGCGACTGTACCGGGAACACATTTCTTTAAACAGAACTCATGAAACCTCAAAAATAGGTCGGGTGGCCGGTCAAGTGGTGGCGGCAGTCGGCCGCACTTAGGGGGCGGACGTCGACCCCCTGGGCTAGAGTCACCGTGTAAATTTTCTGCGTTCTTTTCAAATCTTATTTTGCGACCACGCTCTTAAGTTTGACAAAATTCTAACCGTTGTGCGTGACAGATACTTTTCCTTAAATTGTGAAATTGATTTCTAACACTATAATCTTGATTTTAATTGCAATTTTTTGTTGAAATCGATTCCAAGAGGAGTCTATCAAGTATCAATCATCTCCTATAAATAGAGGAAGATTTGAAGCACAACTAAAAGAGAGAAAACTACAACACAACAAGATACACTCAAGAATACACTTGTTCCTACTTTGTCTTATTTCTTATTGTAATTTGCCTAGCTATTCACTTTCACATCCTTGAGGTCAGGCTATTCTTGATTACACTTGCACTCTATTGTATTATCAATTATCGAGTTGTAATCTTGAATTTGGGTAATCATTCAACACAAGATATCCTTGTGAGTGTTCTTTGTAAGAACACACTTGGGTGATCTAGGTGTTAGGTGTAAGAAGATTGTGGTAATCTTCTTGTTGAGGTGTTGAAGAGTGTGGTGCTCTTCTTGAGGGTGAAGATTGTGGTAATCTTCACAAGGTGCGTTGGAGATTGTGGTAATCTTCAAAGGAGATTGTGGTAATCTCCAAAGGTGGTGTTGAAGAAGAGTGTGGTGCTCTTCAAGGTGTTGTAAGTTGAATTTGTATTAATTTTGGTAATTAATAAAATTCTTTTCTTTGAAATCCATCCAGGAGATCTTGGGGTGGTAGAGGATTAGGCCCTAGGTGGGTTGAACCTCTTTAAATCGACGTGTGTTGTTTACATTCCGCACCTTATTATTATCTTTGAGCATTTGTTTGTGAAAAAGAGGGCAAAATCGAAAAGATGGAGATAATCTATTCACCCCCCTCTAGATTATCGTAGCCGCTTGGACTTACAAGTGGTATCAGAGCCAAACTCTTTGGCAAGCTCGTTTCACATCGCGAGTGAAGAGAAACGATCGTCGGCTACGAACGAAGCTCATCTTTCTGGCACCTCCACCACCCAGCCACCTCGGTTTGATTCCAAAAATTTTATTTTTTGGAAAGAAAGAATGGAATGCTATTTACAAGGTTGCGAGTTCGACATTTGGAACACCGTCATTAATGGAGAATCCATTTCGATGAAAGATACACCACACACCTCAAAAGGCTTCAAAAAGCTCAATGATGAAAAGAAGAAAATCATCTCCTTAAATGGTAAAGCTCTTAATATTTTACATTGTTCACTTACCACTTTGGAATTTGATCATGTTGAAGGTATTCGATCGGCACATGAAGTATGGCAAAAATTAGAAGCCATCTATGAAGTATATGCAAATGAAAGGAGCAACTCAAAAGCATCTACTTCACAAACGTATACAACGTCAATCCTACAACATGGGATAAGCGTTCTACAACCTCCCATGATAAACAAGTTGAACAATGCCTCATGGGCATCGAAGAAGAAAACGAGGTAAGTTCTAAAACCTCTACGCCTTATGACAATGAATTGCAAAATGAATATAGTGATTTGCAAAATGATTATGATGAGCTACAAAATGAATTCCAAAACTTACTTGTTAAATACAAAAATTTGAAAAAGGAATTCATTGTTTTGAAAATGATAAGGGTAGTTTATTTACTTCCTATGAATCACTATCATGTGCTCACACCACCACTCTTGACAAGGTTAGAAACCTTGACAAAGAAAAATAGTACTCTTGTTGAGGATATAAATTGCTTGAAAAATGATTTATCTAAATCCAACTTTGAGTACCGATAGAATGACCAATATTGTTGATTGTTGTGATAATTCGAAACTAGAACTTGATCATAAGTCTAGGGTGTCAATCACATGAAAAAGAATCAAGTCTCTAAGCACGCCGGTCATTATGCTCCTAGAATTATTACATGCTTTTATTGCGGTAAAAAAGGGTCATACGGTAAATACGTGTCGGGCTAGAAATAGCTCTAATTATTGTTGGAGACCTAAAAGTCTCAAGACTAATCCTTAAAGGACCCAAACACATGAGGGTACGGAAAATAAATTCTTGATAGGTACCTCCGTGAAATAATGATCGAAGAAAATTCATACGCCTAAGAAGGCATCAAAATGACCGTTTCATTTGATCAAAGAAGAAGAAACTATTTTCGACAAAGCGATTTCAAGAAGAGGATATAATCAAAACAGGATGAACACAATCCTTGAAATGGCAAAGACATCATCAACAAGATGATTTTCAAAGAAGAAGAGACCTTCAACAATGGGAAGGCAACAAACCTTGGAAATGGAGTAATCAAAGAAGTCATCATCAACAAAGTGACTTCTCATGGGGAAGATATCATCAACAATGGGAACGGCACAACCCATGGAAAATGGCATAATTGAATTGTGAAGGATTTATATAAAGGGCCATTTACGTCATTATTTGTCAAGAAAGGCATAAATTATCGAGATGAGAAACGAAGTACTCCAAATATTGTTACCTCAAAATATTTGGATGTAAATGTTCTATTATGAACACCTTAGATCAATTGGATGCCCTATGATGATAGTGATGAAGAAGACAAAAAGGGTATTCGGAACAAACTCGATGACCAAGGCAACATTGGTCGAACTAGCAGGTTAGTAGCTCGAAGGTATTTTCAAGAAGTTGATGCAAGGTGTACTTGAAATAAGCATGATGGGGGAGCTCAATTTCTTGCTTGGACTTCAAATCATTCAATGCCAAGTAGATGGTTACGTTTTCAAAAGAACTCTTGAAGGAGTTAGGCATTGAAGAAGGAAGAATCATCTCAACCTCTACGGCTACCAATGAAGAGATTGACAAAGGTTGAGAAAGGCATGTCGGTTGACAAACAAATTCGAGGTATGTTTTCTTGTATTATTTCTATAGACTCGACATTCCATATGCATTATGTCTATATGCTCGTCTTCAAAACTATCCCAACGAATCTCATTAAAGTGCCGTTAAAAGAAATTTTCAAATATTTGAAAATGCACTTCTTCTTATGACTTGTTGTATCCAAAGCTTTAAAACGTTCTTATTTTTAGGGATAACAAGTCCGGTCAAAATTATTCAAACTATGGTTCGTCATAATCGAACTAAACATATTGAGATTCGATATAATTGATAAGGGATTGCATGTTTTTAACAAAAACTTGAGATGTGTTTAATTAGTCTCAAGGATAACTCGCGGATTTTTTTCGTTAACGAGTATTTTACCTCATTTCTAGCTTGATTATGACATAATGTATAATGAATGAGGTAAATGCGCATTTGCACATTTTTAAAACTTAGCTTAAAAAATCGGATTTTGGATCAAACTTGAATTTGCAAAACAGAAAGAAGCGGTGGGCTGCCAGGGGGGCGGGTCGACCGGTCGCCCACCTGCTTTCGACCGGCCGCCCTAGCCCTTGCCTCGCCCACCATGATTTCTTGGCTTAAATCGTCTCGTTCTTTTACTTAGCCATTTTGGCCCCTTTCAACTCTATTTCGTCCCCTTTGTCATTTGCTCACACATTTCACTTCAAATGTGTTTGGTTGCATGTATTACATAGTTTGGGGATTATCTAGCTCGACTATCATCATCATTGCTCGTCTTTACCGATCGAATGGTAAGAATTTCACTCTCTTTAGCTCAATGGGTTGAACCTCGAGTTTGTGGCTTATATGTATTCTTCTTGATGCAATCCATATATATTTGTGATGAGATTATTGATTGTTGA